>JAKSZT010054395.1:2404275-2515780 GCA_026826555.1 Tolypeutes matacus | reverse complement strand
CAAAAAAAAAAAAAAAAAAAAAAAAAAAAAAAAAAGAATACCGAACCAGACACTTGAGCAATACTTCAGATATTTCCTGGATATGTTGACAATATAATTGGTTTTCTTTCTCAGCACTCATTCACTCTTTCTGCTAACCACCCTCCTGACCTCAAAACATGGCCTGGCCACACCCAGGGACTCTGCCAAGCCCCTTCTGCCTGAACAGAAGATCCTGACTTCTGTTCTGTACTGTTCCCAAAATATAGATGGAGAGTGGATAGGGAAGGGTGAAAACCTCACAATAGATAGAACATGGTGGCCTCCATATCCTGGAAGAAGCCAGTGACAGAGAGACAGGGGGACATGGGCTCCTATTCTCCAAGTAGTTTCCACAAATAGGCCTTAAACCCTGACTTGTTTTCTATATGGAAGCTTTGGCTTTGTTTTTTGTTTTGTCTTATTTTTGGTGGTAGGGAGGGGCTTGAGAAAGTTAGACTAAGGCTATTAAAAATGAGTTGTGAATATTCATAGGTAGTCTCAACTTTTTACAACTTCTAATTTTGTTTCCTTCATTTCATATTGCTGAATCTTCATTTCGGTTTTCAATGGCCATACTCACTTATTCTGTGGTTCTAAGGTGAAAGAACAGAGAGCTACAGATCTTTTTCCCTTGCCCCTTATAGAAGAGACTATACTCTCCTTGTACACAGGGAATTTGCCTATTCATCTTATATCCACCTAATACCGTGTCTTCTATATATCAAGCATTGTATACCCTGCCTACCCTATCTCCAGCCAGATTTTTATGACATTTAGCAAGCAGACTATATTTGCTGACTCTGCTTCCTTACCTGTTTTATTCTATTTTCAACCTGGCTTTTAACCCCATTATTCTCCTGAGCCTACTCTTGCTAAAGTCACCAAGGGCCTCCTAACTGCCACATGCAAGAGATACTGCTGTGCTCCTTAAGCCCTTCCTCCCCTTGGTCCCCAGGACACCATGCTCTCCTGGTCTCACTCTCTAGAGGCTCTTTCTTAGTGTCTTCTTTATTTCTTCTTCTGCCATCTCACCAAGGCTGGTGCTCCCCTGAATTCTGATTCATCTCTCTTCCCGTCTCACTTCCATGCTTTCCTTAGATGAGTTCATCTATATCTGAGGTTTCAACTATACTCATTCTGCTTTTCCTAGATGAGTTCATCTGTATCTGAGGCTTCAATGCTACTAGAACTACATTTTCAGCTCTCACTTCTCTCCTGAACCCTGGTCCTGTATTTTCAACTGCCCTACTTGACAGCAGTACTACCAGGGCAGCCTGTCAGTACATAAACTCAACAATACACGAGTTCTTCACCCTCTCAATCTGGCCCCTTCTCCTGAATTCATATCTTAGTTCATGACATCACAGTTCACCCAGCCATCCAAGCAAAGAAAATGAGGATTCATTTCTAATCCTTGGTGCCACAGAAACTTATATTTTAAAAACATAAAAACAAGGATTTTACATCTTGAACAAAGACCTTATTGGCTTACTACTGCCTACTAGCACCAAATATGCTACTTTCTCTTCAGCATGAGGTGCTGGGCAGAATGGGTCTCCAACACACATCTAGTACACCATCACCTCCCACATCCCCAGGCTACCCTTTCCTTGAGTCGCAATGAACTACTGATAGTGTGAGATTCTTTTACTCTCACCTTGTACAAACTGCTGCTTCTGCCTAGAACAGTGATTCTCAATCAGGGGCACTTTTGCCCTCAGGCAATATCTGCAATATCTGGAGACAGTTTTTGGTTGGTACATCTAAGGGGAGGGGAGTACTATTGGCATCTAGTGAGCAGAGGCCAGGAATGCAGCTAAACATCCTACAACGCAAGGACAGCCCCCAGGACAAAGAATTATCTGGCCCAAATGTCAATAGTGTTAAGGTTGAGAACCCTGATCTAGAATATTTTCCTCTTTTTCTCTGCCTCATGAATTCCATCTCATCTATCAAGACTCAGCTTAAATGCCATTCCTACTACAAAGGCTTTCTCTAGGAACCAAATTCTCTCCTCCAGACAAATATCATGACATCTTTTTCTCATTTTCCCATACACACCTCTATTTTAATACATCACACATCATACTGAAATTTTTTTGTGTGTACCAGGATGTCTCTATCACTAGAGTGGGAGCTCCCCTAATAGACACTGTATTTTATTTTTCTTTTGTTCCCAGTGCTTGCAACAGTACCTGTCAAATAGTAGACACTTAAATGTGTGTTGGTTGAATGAATTAAATAAGACACATCTATAAAGAAATTGAAATTATTGTTGAAGTAAGCATAAATTGTTTGCTGAATGCTCCCAGAACTTCTCTGAAAAGTGTTTTTAAATCCTTAGTTCTAAGATACATATATACATATCTCACCAAATTTCTAAAACTGGTCATTAATATTTTTGCATCACAGTTGTGGAGTCAGTATTTATAATTACATTTTTTTTAATAGGAAAGATTAAGTGTTATTCAAAATAAATTTAACCAAACATCTCTAAACATTCTGATAATCTAAGATAATAAAATATAACTGGGAAAACAATGGAATACTAAGATAAATAAGTATAAAGTTAAAACATCTATTTTAGGAGGAACAACTAAATAAAGTAATTAATATGTATAATCTTGAGATTAGTGTTAAAAGTTTTTGAAGTAATTGAGACATACATTTTTTTAAAAAGTTCTACTACAATAAGCTTATGCAATTTACCTACCTAGGATAGAGTAACAGATAATGAACAAAAACTTTTATAACAAAAAGAAAAACTGTAAAACCAGAGTTTCTAATAAAAACATGTATATAAATGGGGAATGGAAGACATGTACAAATTTGGGCAAATTTAAGATATTTTAAATAACAAGATAATGAAATCACTGAGCATCCTAACACAGGAGATTCACAAAACAGGGAAAAAATAAAATAATAGTAGTTTATTATACAGAGTTCAGAAATCGAAATAGTAATAATAATTTCTATAACTGGATAAGAAATACCTTAGGCTCCTTAACCTAATCTCTTGAATGAGCTGACAAAATATTACACACCATGTTAAAATATCATCTATTTTAAAATCAAGTCATTACAAAATTAATATTGTAATCAGAAGGTATATGTAATAGCCATATGCCAGTTATTGCTATATTCTTTGGTATGCCTGAAGTAAACAATATCATGCAGACTACAAAGCCTCATCTTCATTCTCTGTGGTAAACAGAACAGAGTCTATGTTCCATATACGGGTAAAAATTATCATTAAATTTTTAAAAGTAGCCATTAACAAGCTATAGATTATAAAGAGCTAGAAACTCAATACTATGCTGCTAAAGACTGGTAGCTAAACACATAAGAAAAGAATCTGTAGACCTCTCAGTACATTAGAAACCAGGGTCTCTGACCAAAGCAGTGATTTAATTTCATGGCTGCTCAGTACAGATAGCTGACATTACTAAATGCTACTCTAATATCAACTTGTTAAATGTGAATCCAGACTCAGCATATCAGAATACTAACCCAGACTAACTGGAGTCATGGGAAATATTTTGGGAGCTGTTTATTTATAAATGAGTTGCAATATACCACTATAATTAGATTAATATATAATTATTGATAAACACAGGATTATTTCTAAAACCCCATTGTTGTTGCCACTGCTATGTTTAGAAAAAGCAACATTACTATTTTCTTCTTAAAACAAGCCCATGATTTACCACTTCAATAGATACAGTATAAATCGCATCTGTCACCAATATTTATTACAAAAAAACATTTATAAATAGAAACTGTTCAATCATTAAATGGAGGGATAATTTAAAGTTCTTCAGAAAATTGAATACTTCTAAACTATTTTATAATCCAATACTCTACCAAAAAATAGAATTTGTACAAAGGTAGGCATGTGGTTATCATAAAAAGCATTTAAGTTGGCTTACCTAAGTTTAAATAAAACCAATAAAACTCTACATTTTTACCTATACAAAAAGCATTAAATTCGTACTTCATTAAAAATACCCTTCTTTCAAGTGTGAACAACAAACTGTATTATCACAAAACCAACTATTTTAAGTTATATTTCTATTAACTTTTCCTCTCAGATTATTTCATTATACGTAAAATAAATTTACAAGTAACATGTAATTCAATTAGCAAACTATTAATAAGTTTCTTTATAATATCACTTTACTGCTTTTTTTTTAAAGAGGGGAAACAGTTGAATGGTTTATCATTTCCTAAAAGCTAATTTTTAAAACGTTTTCTAAATGGAATATTAATAATTCTACAGCATAGATCAGAATTTGAAATGACTTTTTTCATCCTCATTAAAGTAGTTCAGGCATTGGATAACAATGATTATATTTACTAGATTCAAAACAGAGAAAACAAACTAGCAATTACCTACAATTTTATTTACCTAAAGGATTGTTTTTTAACCTTAAATACAGATATTGAACAGATAAATTTATTTATTTTTTTAACAAACTATTATGTACTATAATTTAGGGTTTAGTTAGATTGTTTTTATAATTTCCTGTACTTTGGCAAGACTTTCCAAATACAGGAATTTTAAAAACCTATTTATGTTCAAAACACTTCAAATATTTTGGAAAGGCAAAATTTTATAAAGAACTGTTTTGGTTAAGAGTCATTAGAGTTAGATTACCAATATAATAAAGCAAAATTGTCAAAACAACAAAATTATTAAAGTCACTAAAGCATTATGGAAAATGCCTGCCAACTGAAACCAAATTCAAAAATATAAAATTTAGAATTCAATGTTGTTGAAAGATTGAGTTACATTTTAGAAAGCAGTCTAACTGGTGGCTAAGGAAAAATAGGGTGGAAACAAAATTCCTGTGGTTAAGGGTATATACAAATGCAAATGCCATTTATTTTTCCTCTGTTTTAAATATGTAGTATAATATTTTTTACCAATAATCTAATAAAAACATGTATTTTAAATAAATATTTCCTTTATATTCATTTATAACAAGATCTTCACATTTTATATGGACATTTTATTGTTTAATGTAATAAATAAGCATTTTATATTTTACTTTATTTCACATCATTAAGGAGGGAAGAAAACTAAATGATCATTTTCTAAAGTAGGAATAAAATATGGAGTTAGATAGTAGAATGTTATGCCACTTGAAGGAAAATATATCAAGCTTAGATGTTATGAAATAAATTATTATTTAAAGCTTGTTTTCAGGCTATTGAAATATTTAATATCACTAAGGAAAGTTTTTAAATACCTATTTTTACATTGGTAAAATAACAATCTGAATGGAATATGGTTAGTTCTTCAGATTTACAAATATAAAGTTCATGACTATAAAATACTTGGTAGCTAAGCACCAGGAAAATACATAAAGCTACTAAGGAGTAATAATTTTGACCATATATTTCATTAAGCTATTCTAGTATAAATTACATTTACCAAGACCAAAGGAAGCTTACCTTATGCGAATGCTTCAAAGAATTAGATAGTTTACTTGTGATATCTCTGTTACTCTCTCTTGATAAATTAGTAGCTTTACCTTCATTTCCAGATGCAAACTTTATGAGTAATTGAGATGGTCGTCCCTTAGAACAATTGTGCTTAAGGCTGGATAAACAGGAAATATTTGGATAAGTTCCTCCCAATGAAATACTTCTTTGTAAAACAGCATGGTTTTTATTTATCTGTAAATTTGGCCTTTCCAACTGTCCACTGATATTGATTTGATAGTCTACATTTTGGGAAGATGGTAAACATGGAGATGTCCTATGTATGAGCTTAATATACTCTGAATCAGAATTAAGCTTAATTTTTGACATTTCTGGTTTACAATCCCCATTTGCTGTTTCACAGTCTAAAGTAGTTGCTTTCTGTTGGGTGAAATGGACTGAAACACAAGAATACCCTTCAGGTGACTTTTCACAGATAGTCTGATCTGGACTATTATTTGAAATAATGATTTTCTTTTGTAGTGACCCCTTCATGTGAAGTGGCCTTATGTCTCTTACTTCTCCAGGAATACAAACTGATTTAGATAACCGAAGTCCATTGACAGCCGTTGAAAGAAATCCCTTAGCATTAGTGCCATCTTCGTTGTGTACAATTTCACCAGGAGAAATCATAAACTGGTATGAAGTTTGGTAGGATCCTTTGCTTGGAAGTGTACCTGTAATTGTTGGAGACATTGGTGGGGTATTTGAAGAACTCCTAGGAAAAATGACTAAGGATGAACAACGTTTTAGTGGATTTTTTGAGTTCCTGCTCCCTGGCAATTTCATAATCTCTATTCCATGCTCCAAGTCATCCTGGACAAAGGGAACAGTACTTGTACTTCTTGAAAATATTTCACATGGAGTAACATTCCTGTCTGGCACACTTCTATTGGAGGTGCCGTCAGAAGACACATTTCCACAAAGAAAAGTATCATCACTTGATGGAAAAGTACAACCACTGCTGTCGCTGATGACATTGCTGGTGGATGAACCTCCACTTGTGTTACTGGTACATGACCCATAATCACTTGCATTGCTGCTATAAGATCCATTATCAATGGTTGAAAAATTACTGAGGCTACCACCACACAGGGCAGAACTGCTTAAAAGGTTACCATCATTCACAGCATTCAATTCATTATCAACCACAGTATCGCTGTAAATGCCTTCCTGCAAGACACAAGTAAATGAAGCATCATCCCCATTAGTAAAGACACTGCTAGACTGAAGACATCCACTGTACCTTGGCTGTAGAGAAATCTGTAGACAGCTGCTCTTTTTATTAACATTTTCAGATGAAGGAACAGATGATCTTTCCTGAGATTTAGCGTTTTCTTTTATTAACGGAACTAGAGCAGTCTGTCTGGGAGTCAGCTTCATTTGAACAACTTTAGATGTTGAAATCCGTATTGGTCTTTTGAAGCACATGTGAACATTGCTATCCAAATCATCTCCGGAGGTTTCTGACAAAGGATAAGTATTACTTCTTCTGGCTGCAAAGTGCAATCGTAAGCTTTGTGCCATTTGTTCTCATTTCCAAACATGTTAGGGGCTGAAAGTCATAACAAAGATCTCTGTCCGTAGACAGGCTAGAAGCAGCTGCACTGCATCGAAAGAAAAAATCATTTGCTCTTAAGTAGTCGTCTTTATCCTAAGTAAAACATTAGATACCAGATATCATAGGAAGAAAAAGTCGGCCCATTCCTGAGACTGACATTTCCAAAATGTCCTGAATCGCCTGTAGTCAAAAATGCCTTCACTTACAAAGCACTTGATTTCCAGCGACCTTTAAGCTGAGCTCAGCTGCAGCATACTGACTCAAACACTGCCAACCTTGTTTCAATTATACCTTCTCCAATTTGCATGAATGAGTAACACAAGAACAACAATCTTCTAGCATTTCAAGTTGAAACAGTACTTTTTCACTCCAACTCTACTAAATGAACATTTAACTATTTGAGTCACTGTGCCTATACTTTCTCCAAGCAGCATTCGACCACTAATATTTTTACCCATAGCTATAGAATTACAGGAAGTTGGTAGGAATGAAACCCCATGTAATTGAGTATCAAATAAAGGATTGAATTTCCAAATAGTAGCCATACTAGGAATCTAGTCAAGTTGGTTAACATAGAAAGGAACATGAACTGTTAATTTTTTTAAAAAGAGTAAGTATAAACAGTTGTTTAAATTTGGAAATTCTAAAACATTGGGGGTGAATTAAAGCTTTAGTATTAAATCAGATAGACAAATATTTTAGCTTCCAACATATTAGTTATAAAAACTGAAAGTTTAAGGATAGGACTACAAAATTAGCCTATTAATTCTTGAACAAAAATTGAGCATAGGTCTGAGGAAAAAAAGTTTAAGAGAAGCTGTCACCAAGCATTTTCTTCTGTAATTTTAAGGTCTTTTTCAGCCAAGTAGTACAGTCTTTAAATGATGCCATTTATATTTTGACTATTAAAACTCTGCCAAGAAATAGGCTAAGCAAACATTCCATTAAAAATATATGCAGATTAGACAGAAAAACTATACTCCCATACAGTCTGAACACATAGGATATTTTATTCCACTGTCTCTGCAATTCATTCACTTAAGAGAGTGTTGTGGTGAGTAAAGAAGTCTAAAAAGGATTTAACACATCAAATAAACATCTCTCAATGCCAATTCTGTTCTGAAAAACTCTAAGCGCTCTTTGCTGGCCCCTACTGGTGCTTTGAAACAATCCATTTAGCTGTCTGATATCTATAAAGAAATACAAACCATGCTGCATATTTCTTTATCTAAACAAAGTACATATTTGTTTACATTTTTTAGTATAAGCACTGCCCTAGAAGTGGAATTACTTACTACTGCCGATAAAGCTCCCACAGGAGAGAACAGTAGACTGTTTGTTCTTTTAGAGGTTATGATTTTGTATATATATATTTTTCTGCTTTGTATTTATTTAACCTTTATTTTCAGTTTACTGGGCAATAAAAGTTTAATATTTTAATTTCCCTCCAAAATGTCACAGACCAAGGCTGGTATTCTATTTTAAAGAAACAAATTTATTTTTAAATAATGCTCTAGGGTATATTTAAACTCCTTACCTGAATTTTATAGTTGGAACTCCAGTAATAAATATATACTGGCTCATTCATAGGAAAGTAAAAAGTAAAACAGTTCAGTTGTTTACACCACATGGTACTACACCCAGGTTGTATTTTTTTAAGTAAGTTTTTTTCCTAAGCAAAAGTAAATATATAAAATATATACTTGCACTTTGTTAAAAAAAAAAAAAAAAAAAAAAAAACCAACTGCCCAAGATAGATCTAAACTGCTTTCAAACACAGTATTCTAAGCAGTATTTTTAATCAATTAAGACATAGCAAGCTAACAATGCGGGAATTTACTAAATTATATTTCTGACTAGAATGAGATAGCACTATATTTTAGAATGAATACAGAAATTATAAATCTAATATGTATATGTTATTTTGGTTTCATGTATCCTCTCTCCTTTATGATTTTACAAACTTCAGTAAATATTCCCTTATCATCCTTTTTCTTTAAAGAAGAGCCTAATTTTTTACTTTGCCTTCGAATGACTTCAGCTTTCATTTCTGGATTAAGATAGAGATCTGATAATTCAAATAATGGATTACTTCTAACAGCCTAGTCCATGTGATCTAACTGCTCATGTCTGTGGCCTAAAACTTCCAGATAATAAGCCAAAAAACTCCGTTTGTTAGTAGAAAATAATGAACCCCACATATTTGGTTGGATAAATGTTTTCTCTTTGCTAAGCTTCATATAAACATAAGTTTCATGTCCCCTAAGTAGACTTTAAGCTTCCATTGTTCAAGGACCATAACTAAACATTTCTTCTGATCCTCCTGAGCTCATGCTGGGCACAAAGTAAGCACTACATAATGCCAGGTAAGAGGTTGGGTGGGCTGATGGTCACTGCAGGCATGCAGACCGCCTGACGCTTCCTTTCAGGTTGTGTGTGTGCACGTGTGATACTGATCCTGCGGCTATTTCTAAAGAAATATCAAAAAGCATTGCAACTTTACAAGAAAGAAAGGAAAGATTCTTGAAAAGTTTGCAGAGAAGGCTTCAGTGAAGGAAAGGTAATGTAAGAGAAACATACACAGCTCCTAGCACTCCAGTTTGAGCTTGAATCCTAGAGAGGCTGAACAGTCTGCACTGCTGGCTGAGGTCTAGAATCACACAGGATCTGTAATATTATTATAGCGCTCGCAAGTGGAACCTGGGAAACCTGGGGTAAATTGTAGCCCATTATTCCAGAAAATGAATGCCAAAAGGAGGACATCAACCCTAACCTCAAGTGGGGAAGAATGAGAGACTGGTGGCAGTCATCTGGGAGAAATCCAAGCAAGTCTGATGGAAGTTCCTCCTGGGTTAAAGAGATATAGGCATACCTTGGAGATACTACGGATTTAGCTACAGATCACCGTGATAAAGTGAATACCGCAATAAAGCAAGTCTCACGAAGTTTTGGTTTCCCAGTGCATATAAAAGTTATGTTTATACTATACTGTAATCTATTAAGTCTGCAATATTATTATGTCTGAAAAAATGTATATACTTTAATTAAAATGTGACACAGAGACATGAAATGAGCACATACTGTTGGGAAAATGGTGCCAATAGGCTTCCTCAACACAGCGTTGCCAAAGCCTGCAATTTGTAAAAAATGCATTCATCTGCTAAGCGCAATAAAATGAAGTGCAATAAAACAAGTTATGCCTGTAATGCTTTATGATTAGATGGTGGCTTATGATCCACATTCTGAAAAATTTTGGTAACTGATTATCTACACAGAAAACAATGTGATTGTCCACATGGTATGCGTAGGCCCTGTATGACTCTACCCATTCACTATATTACTAAACCTGAGCAGAATACAGGAGTCTCCTAAAGCTTCAGTGGCTGGATGTGCAGATGTATCTCTTAGATAGCTGACACAGAAGCAATAACTTTTGTATTGGTGGGCAGAATTTTCTTAAAGGCACATCATTCTAAAATGTCCCCCACCAATATCATTACCCCCACCAATATTATATCACCACTGAACACCACCGCTAAAATGTATAACCAACTCTCAGGACTTTTCAGTAGGCTTTTAAGAAGCCTACTCCTTCTTAAAAGCAAATTATCAGTTATACTGCAAAAGTTTGCCAGTTAACAAAACATTATTTCTTCTTAAAATTATACCTGTGTTCTTCTCCCTACATTTCCAAAGAGGAAATGATATGTTCTTTTTTTTTTTTTAAGATTTTATTTATTTATTCATTTATCCCCTCCTTGCTGCTTGTGCTCGCTGGGTCAGCTAACCACGCTGTGCGGGCGGGCTTGCCTTCACCAGGAGGCCCCGGGAACAGAACCCGGGGCCTCCCATATGGTAAACGGGAGCCCTACTGATTGAGCCACAGCCGCTTCCCTGATATGTTCTTAATTTAGTTGTGGATTCTACAGGAGGGGAAAAGAATGACTTGTACAGTGACAAAGTCATTCATTGCTATAGAATCAAATCTGTTACTCTACCAATAGCTAGAGTTTCTATAATATCTCAGGTATCTGTACACTTCAATTACCTGCTGGGACTAGTAACAAATCCGAGGATTAGAGTGACACACGTGATCCTGTTCTAACAATCTCTTGCAAAGTAAGTTTCTTGAGAAAAGCAGCTATATTCTACTGCACAGCAAATTATCTAATACAATAAATACCTTAAATATAGTATCAGAGAGTCATAAATGCATGGGCCCAAGAATGTTAAATAACACTTTATATTCATCATGATAATCTTCTGAATGCTTTCATGGTCATTGTCTCATTTTGTCCTCACAATAAACTTATAACATAGGGCAAATATTGTTAACCTCTTAAAACAAAAAGTAAATATTTTCAGAGGGTTAAGTGATTTGTCTAGGGTTACAAGATAATGTATCATAACAGAGCAGGGCTATAATACTTCTGATACCTTGGTGTAGGGATTTATAATATCCTTATTAATGCATTTTTGGGTTCCTTTTAGTAAAAGTCTTCTATTTTTATCTATCATACCTATCAATCTAGAAACATCCAATTGTTAATATCAGAGGCAGAGCTTTTGTCTTCCCACTCATCATGGCATCCCATATAATACTTTATAAATAGCAAATGCTCAAGGAATGTTAATACACTGATAGTGTATGACAAACACCAATTTTGGCAATGAAAGAGCCACACCATATTAAAGCTATTTTAAGGAAAGACTAGACAGCTAACCAGGGTGGAAAGGACAAGTACAAGCTATCCCTTTGTGCATACCATGCAAATAACTCAAATAAAATACTTCACCACAATACATCCAAGAATCAGGGAGAAATGTATGTTAGGTATCAGTGACAACAGGAAAAATAACACACTAATACCATGATCCAGCAATTCAACTCCAAAATATGGACCTTAGAGATGCCCTTGTATATGTTCATAAGGAGACACAGCAAGAACATTTATTTACTGTAATGACAAAAAAACTGAAAACAACCCAAATATCTATTAAGGGAGATAAATACGCAAATTATGGAATTATGGCATTTGTAGATGATAGAATACTATTCATCAGTGAAATATGTCATATGGATCAATCTGAAAAATATATTAAACAGATGGTGGGAAGATGGCATTGGACTAGCAGGCAGGGCAAAATTCTCTCAAAAAAACAATGGAGAAAAAGCCAAAAGCTGTCCAAATGACCTGCTTTAGGGGTCAGCAGACCTTGACAGTGCAACACAACTCCCAGGAGGGTGAGGGACAGAGAGATGAAGAACCCGAAACAACAAACATGAGTTACCAAGCCCCAATGGCAGCCAGGAAAGGCTCCCCTCCCCCACCCCCAAGATATTAAGCTGGGATAAAACCCCTGTCTCACTGCAGCTGACTGAGGGGGGAACAGACTCTTTCTCTGTTTCAAGGAAAAAGGGAGGGTGAGTTGGGGGACTTGTCTTCGGTGAATTTGGCCAGTAGAGCCTGCTTTGAATCTCCACTTTGGAGATTCAACACAGGAACACAGGAAAGCCGAGATTGAAACACCTCAATGGAAAGGTGTGTTGACAAGTGCCATCTGCTGGCTGGTCTGGAAACTGCATGAACAAAAACTTATGGGATGTCTCTGTATCCTAAACCCCTGGGAGAACACCTGCAGGCCATTAGTGAGTCCCTGGCTCAATTCTGATATAACATAAGCTGGGCAATTTTAAAGACTTAGAATAAGTTGAACCAAATATCAAAGAAGAGCTGTGGAAAAAAAAACAATAGGCAAGAGAGAGAAATTGGCCAACAGTGTAAATTCACCAACATATTCAGATACCTAGAAATCAGCAAAAAATTACAAGCCATACAAGGAAACAGGAAGAGATAGCCCAGCCAAAGGAACAAACCAGATATCCTGAAGAGATACTGGATTTAAGACAATTAATCAGTGATAATCACACAACTCTCCTAAATCAATTCAAAGAATTGGAAGAAAATATGACTAAAGAAATAAAACATATTAAGAAGACATTGGGTGAGCATAAAGAATAATTTGAAAGCCTACAAAGAAAAGTAACAGACCTTATGGGAATGAAAAACACGATAGTTGAGATTAAAAATACATTAGAGGGAAGTAGATGTGGCTCAAGTGACTGGGTTCCTGTCTACCATACAGGATGTCCAGAGTTTGATTCACGGGGCCTCCTGGTGAAGGCAAGGTGGCCCGCGTGGAGAGCTGGCCCACATGGGGAACTGGCCTACGCAGCGTGCTGGCCCGCACAGAGTGCGGGCCCAAGCAGAGAGCTGGCGCAGCAAGATGACGCAACAAAAAGAGACACAGAGGAAATACGATACGAGACACAGGAGACCAGGGAGCTGAGGTGGTGCAAGAGATTGAGTGCCTCTCTCTCACTCAGGAAGGTCCCAGGATAAAAGTTCCTGGTGCTCCCTAAAGAGAAGACAAGCAGACACAGAAGAACACACAGTGAATGGACTCAGAGAGCAGACAGAGAGCCCAAAAACAACCTGTGTGTGGGGTGGGCGGGGTAGGGGAAAAATAAAATCTTTTTTAAAAAAAAGAAAAGAAAGCTTAAAAAAATACATTAGAGGGGAGCAGATGTGGCTCAAGCAATTGGGCTCCCACCTACCACATGGGACGTTCCTGGTTTGGTTCCCGGTGCCTCCTAAAGAAGACCGCAAGCTGGCGCAACGGGCAGGCGCAGAGAGCCGACACAACAAGATGACACAACAAGAGACACAAGAAGAACATGAATGACACAGCAAAGCAGGGAGCAGAGGCGGCTCAAGCAATTAGGCACCTCCCTCCTACATCAGAGGTCCTGGTTTCAGTTCCCAGTGCCTCCTAAAGAAAAAAGGGAGACGAACAGATACAGCAAGTGCAACAAGAAGGGGGTGAGGAGAAATATATAAAATAAATCTTAAAAAAAAAAAAAATACATTAGAGGCACATAAGAACAGATTTGAATTGCTCGAAGACAGAATTAGTGATTTCAAAGACAGAACATCTGAACTGGAAAAGACTAGAAAAGACAGGAAAACAGAAAGAGAAGAGAATGGAAAAATGGAACAGGATCACAAGGAATTGAATGACTATGCGAAACATATAAACATTCGCATTACCAGTGTCCCAGAAAGAAAAAAGAATGGAAAAGGGACAGAAAGAATATCTGAGGAAATAATGACCGAAAACTTCCCAATCCTTAAGAAAGACATAAATATCAGTATCAAAGAAGGACAATGCACCCCAAAAGAATAAATCCAAATAGACCTACCCTGATGTACCTACTTCAGAATGACAAATATTGGAAATAAAAAGAAGATTCTGAAAGCAGCAAGAGAAAAGCAAAGCTTCATATACAAGGAAACCTTGATAAGATTAAGTATCAATCTCTCATCAGAAACCATGGAGGCAAGAAGAAAGTGGTATGATGTATTTAAGGTACTGAAAGAAAAACTGTCAGCCAAGAACTGTATATCTGGCAAAACTGTCCTTCAAAGTTGAGGGTGAGTTAAGTCTTCACAGACAAAAATTGATAGAATATGTTACCAAAATACTAGAATTACAAGAGATACTTAAGGGAGTGCTAAAGCCTGAAAGGAAAAATCAAAAGTGAGAGATTTGGAGAAGAATGTAGAAATGAGGATTATTAAGAAGGGTAAATTATAGGGTAAAAAGACAGAAAATAGAATTTATGACAACAGAAAGTCGAAAGAAGATGGATGAAGTAAGTAATGCCTTTAGAGTGATAACACTGAATGCTAATGGCTTGAACTCCTCAATCAAAAGACAGACTGATAGAATGGATAAAAAAATATAAGCCATCTATATGTTGTCTACAAGATATCCACCTCAGACGTAAGGACACAACTAGGTTAAAAATGAAAGGTCAGGGAAGCAGGTGGCCCAAGCAATTGGGCACCTGCCTCCCACATGGGAGGTCCCAGGTTCAGTTCCCAGTGCCTCCTAAAGAGGATGAGCAAACAATGAGCAGACAGATAAGGGAGCCCTCTGGGGTGGTGGGGGGGGACGGGGAAGGGTTGTGGGAATTAAAAAAAAAAAAAGTCAATATATCTGTGTAATAAAAAGATAATCTTTAAAAAAAAAAAAAGTAAAAAGTTGGAAAAAGATATTCCATGCAAATAGTAACCAAAAAAGAGCTGGAGTAGATAGGTTCCGTGTAATATTTTAGGTAATCTAAGCACCTCTTAAAATATATGTATATATATATATATATATAAATAACATTTTTGTAAGCAAATACACATATATGCATATATATTTATATATCATTTTACAAATGTTTGTATGTATTGTGAGAATTTTGATTTTTACCCATAATAAAAAAAAAAAAAAAATTAGATTTCAAATGCAAAACTGTTATAAGGGATGCAGAAGGTCATTATATAGTAATAAAAGGGGTAATTACCAAGAAGAAATAACTGTACTAAATATTTAGCTATCTAACTTGAGTGCCACAAGGTACATGAGGTACACACTGGCAAAACTGGAGGGAGAATAGATGTCTCTACAATAATAGTTGGAGACTTCAATACATCACTTTCAGTAATGGATAGAACATCTGGACAGAGACTGAATAATATGATAAATGAACTAGATCCAACAGACATCTATAGATCACTGTACCCCAAAACAGCAGGATATACATTCTCGTCAAGTGCTCATGGATCCTTTGCCAATATAGACCATATGTTGGGTCACAAAACAAGTCTCAATAAATTTAAAAAGATTGAAATTATACAATACACGTTCTCTGATCATAATGGAATGAAGCTGGATATCAATAATGGATGGAAAAAGGGAAAATTTATAAATATATGGTGATTGAAAAACCCACTCTTAAATAATCAGTGAGTCAAAGAAGAAATTGCAAGAGAATTCAGCAAATATCTTAAACAAATGAAAATAAGAACACAATGTATCAAAACCTATGGAACACCGCAACACAAGTGCTGAGAGGAAAATTATAACCCTCAATGCTTACATTATAAAACAAGAAGGAGCTAAAATTGAAGATCTAACTTCACAGCTGGAGGAACTGGAAAAAAACAGCAAACTAATCCCAAACCAAGCCAAAGGAAAGAAATAGTAATGATCAGACCTGAAAGAAATGAAATTGAGAACAACAAAAAAAAAACAATAAAGAGAATCAACAAAACCCAAAGTTGGTTCTTTGAGAAGATCAACAAAATCAAGAAACCCTTAGCTAGACTGACAAAAAAAAAAAAAAAAAGAAAGACAACACAAATAAAATCAGAAATTAGAGTGAGGATATTACAGCTGACCCCAAAGAAATTAGATTGATCATAAGAGAATACTATGAACAACTATATGCCAAAAAACAAGACAATGTAGAGGAGATGGACAAATTCCTAGAAACACATAAACCACCTACACTGACCCTAGAAGAAATATAGAAGACCTCGACAAATCAATCACAAGTGAAGAGATTGAAACAGTCATCAAAAACCTCCCAAAGATGAAACGCCCGGGACCAGACGGCTTCACAGATGAATTCTACCAATCATTCAAAGACGATCTAATACCAATCTTGCTCAAACTCTTGAAAAAACTGAGCAGGAAGGAACACTACCAAACTCATTCTATGAGGCCAATGTCACCCTAATACCAAAACCAGATAAAGATACTACAAAAAAAGAAAATTATAGACCAATTCTAATGAATATTAATGCAAAAGTCCCCAGGAAATTCTTGCAAACAGAATCCAAAAGCACAATCAAGTGGGTTTTATCCCAGGTATGTAAGAGTGGTTCAACACAAGAAAATCAATTAGTGTAATAAACCACATTGATAAATTGAAGAAGAAAAATCACATGATCCTCTCGATTGATGCAGAAAAGGCATTTGACAAAATACAGCAGCCTTTCTTGATAAAAACACCCCAAAAGATAGGAATAGAAGGAAGCGTTCCCAATATGGTAAAGTGCATATATGAAAAACCTACAGCTAGCATTGTACTCAATGGTGAAAGACTGAAAGCTTTCCTGCTGAGATCAGGAACAAGACAAGGATGTAAGCTGTTAATATTGTTATTCAATATTGTGCTAGAGGTTCAAGCTTGAGCAATTAGGCTAGATAAAAACTAAAAGGCACCCGAATAGGAAAGGAAGAAGTAAAACTTTCACTATTTGCTGATGATATGATCCTATATCTAGAATCTCCTGAAAAATCCACAACAAAGCTACTAGAAATAAGAGACAAGTTCAGCAAAGTGGCGGAATACTAGATTAATACGCAAAAATCAATAGCGTTTCTATAAGCTACTGATGTGCAATCTGAGGAGGAAATCAGAAAAAAAAATTCCATTTATAATAGCAACTAAAACAATCAAATATTTAGGAATAAACTTTACCAAGGACATAAAGGACCTGTATTCAGAAAACTATAAAACATTGCTAAAGAAACTGAAGAAGACTTAAATAAATGTAGGGCATTCTGTGTTCATGGAATGGAAGACTAAATATCATTAAGATCAATTCTACCCAAACTGGTTTACAGATTCAATGCAATCCCAATAAAAATCCCAACAGCCTTTTTTGCAGAAATGGAAAAACCAATTATCAAATTTATTTGGAAGGTTATGGGGCCCCCAATAGCCAAAAAGATCTTTGAAAAGAACAAAGTTGGAGGATTCCCACTTCCAGACTCTAAAGCATATTACTTAGCTACACTGGTAAAAACACCATGGTACTGGCATAAAGACAGACACATTGACCAACGGAACCATATTGAGAACTCAGAAACAGACCCTCACATCTACTGTCAAGTGATTTTTGACAAGGCGGTCAAGTCCTCCCAGCTGGGTCAGAACAGTCTATTCAACAAATGGTGCTGGGAGAACTGGTTAGCCATATCCAAAAGAAAGAAAAGGGACCCCTATCTCACACTTTATGCAAAAATTAACTCAAAATGGATCAAGGACCTCAATATAAAAGCGACAATCACAAAACTCCTAGAAGAAAATGTAGGAAAACATCTTCAAGATCTTGGGGTAGGTGGTAGTTTCCTAAAACTTACACCCAAAGCATGAGCAATAAAAGAAAAAAATAGATAAATGGGACCTCCTCAAAATGTAACCACTCTTGCACCTCAAAGGACTTTGTCAAAAAGGTGAAAAGGCAGCTGACTCAATGGGAGAAAATATTTGGCCACTACATATCCGATAAGGGTTTAATATCCATGATCTATAAAGAGATCTACAACTCAACAATCAAAAGACAAACTACCCAATTAAAAAGTGAGCAAATGACTTGATAACTGTCCAAAGAAGAAATACAAATGGCAAAGAAAAACATGAAAAAATGTTCAACATCACTAGCAATTAGGGAAATGTAAATCAAAACTACAATGAGAGATCATTTCACATCTATTAGACTGGCTGCTATTAAAAAGTCAGAAAACTGTAAAAGTTGGATAGGAGGGGATAGGAATGCTTATTCACTGTTGGTGGCAATGTAGAAAGGTTACAGCCATGGTGGGGGTACAGTTTGGCAGTTCCTAAGGAAGTTGATTATAGACTTGCCATGCGGACCGGCAATACCATTAGTAGATATATAACGAGAAGACCTGTCGGCAGTGACACTATTAGACATCTGCATACCAATGCTTTTAGCAGAGTTAGTCACGATTGCCAAAAGTTGGAAACAACCCAAGTAGTCCATCAACTGATGAATGGATAAAGAAACTGTGGTGAATACACACGATGGAACATTATGCAGCTGTAAGAAGAAATGAAGTCGCAAAGCATATGACAACATGGATGAACCTGGAGGACATTATGTTGAGTGAAGCAAGCCAGACACAAAAGGGCAAATACTGTATGACTGCACTATAATGAACTAAATAGATTGTGTAAATTCATGTAGTTAATAATTAGAATATAGATTACCAGAAAATAGAAGGAAAGTACAGGATGGAAAGCTGTGGGTTAATCTGTGCAGAATTGTTGAAAAGGTTGTTTGTAAAACTTTGGTAATGAATACAAATGGTAAAAGCACATCATGGTGTTTGTAACTATCAGAGCTATTATATGGGTATGGCAGTGGTTGAGAGGGAAAGTCTAAGGTCATGTATATTACTAGAAGGAAAGCTAAAAACCGTAACAAGGTACAGTATGAGACAGTAAAACCTCTGTAAAACACGAATATGGGTGATCTTGCATATATAAGACTGTTTTTACAAAATATAAAAACCAATATACTAGAGAGAAGGAAACAGAATAGCAGTAATGTATGTTAGGGAAGCATAGACAGATTGAGAGGTGATGAGTTTTGTTTGTTGGTGTTTTGTTTATTATTATAATTATTGGAATAAAGAAAGTGCTCTAAGAATGATTTAAGTGATGAATGTACATGTACGTGATTACACCAAATAACTATGATTGTACACTTTGGATAGATTTAAGCTTTGTTAATATGTACCAATAAAATTAATTTGTTAAAAAAAATACATTAAACAAAAAAGCATGTCAAAGAAGAATGCATTCAGAATGATACTATTTTTATAAACACAAAAATATGCAAAGGGAAACCAAATTTTTTAGGAATCAGACATATATGATAAAAATATCTTAAAAGAATAAAGAAATTATAAACACAAAATTCAAGATAGTGGCTGCTTATGGGAGCAGAAAAGGAGATACTACTGGGAAGAGGAAAAGGGAGGGTTTCAAAGATTTTGGTAATGTTCTAGCTGTTAAGCTAAGTAATGAGTTCACAGATGTTTATCACATTATTTAAAATAAAGATTTATATTGCATATTCTTTGTGTATATTATATATTGCATGATTTAAAAAATACACCATTACTAAATTTTGCCTGATCCCATGTAGGAGGGAAACAGATCTGTACAGACAGGGAATGAAAGAAAGAATTCCCTGTTCTACAGAAAATGCAAAACACACAAAAAGAAAACAAAAAGTTCTGTAACTGATCATATTTAGAACCTAATCATCAGCATCTCTCACTTAGCCTTAAAAAAAATCATATTGCTGTCAGTGATGAACAGTTCCTTTTGGCAGTATCTTTGCTTATTATGATGCTAATTAATAGATTAGTTTACAATATCTTCAGTTACTAGCAGAGTTATGGTTTCTTGTGGGAGAAAAAAAACTGTGTGCTTTGCATTCTAACACTAAACACAGATGCTTGCAAAATTCATTTTCCTAGTTAGCTTAAAAATGAATGAAACTTTAATTTTTTTAGTGCATGTGTGTAATAAGCCCGTAAACCTTGAACAAATAACACTATTCTTATACCTATATGTTAAAATCTTACAGGTTTAAAATATAAATACAAGATACTAAGAAGAGAGTTGGAAATAGGATCCCAAAGAGATAAAATAAGGAAAAGGATAGGATTTCAAGATAGTCTTTAGGAAATTAGGAATCATACCTATCATTTTATAAAAATAAAATTGGGAAATCCTTTAGAGGACTTTATTTGCAAATCCCTTTACTGGTGGAAAGAGGATAATTTCCCTTTGTAGAAGAGTAGGAGTAGAGGGGAGATGGGATGTGGTAACCCAGGCAAAGCCACTGTAGTGAAGAAGCTCCCTGAGCCTTGGACTGCTGACCAGGGTACATGGATGGGTGTGAGGAAAGGCAAGACAGAGGTTGGCTGTCCTTAATAATGCCTGTCACAACAGGCCTCACATCAGGTGACAATCAGGAGAGGTGCTCAGGAGGCAGTGTTAAGGTTAGAAAGGAGCACCAGGAAGGAGGAAAAAGATTTGTATCTATCATTTCCCAAATCACAGGTTCCCAACCCACTTTCTCTTGCCGCTTTACTGAAAGATACCTTTGCTTCATACTTCACACTAGCACGGTATAACTTACCAAGCGATTTTCATCAAACACTTCAAAAAGAAGCCGGTGTTGCTGAGGATGGACCTAAGTAACAAAAACACAACAATACTTTTTAAAAAAGTGAGTATCAATCCACAGATTCTGAGAAATAAATGCTTAAAGTTTTGCATCTGCCTAATTCCTGTTATTTACAATATATTTTATATTACATGAATTAATAGAGCAGACTAGACATGTGTAACCGTTTTCTAAAAATCTTCCCATAACAACAAGATGGATTTGGTGTTGTTGTTTTTTTTTTAGTATTTTCTAAAATGGAAAGGAAGGAAGTAAAACTTAATTTCAAAAGATTATTTAAATGTTTGCAAGCACTTAAAAATACAGACTAGATTTTAACTTATCAAGTTATTTACTTAATGTATTAGAATTACCCAAAATGGATGTTGAATTTTATGGAAACTAATGCTCTGAAACCTTTTAGAACTGGCTTGATAAAATCATTTGTTGCTTCTACTATATAAAATATATAAATAGTCAAAAAGTATATACTGAGTTTTCACTTACTGTTTATATTTTATGGCACAAGAGTAAAAATTAACAGACAAAATTTTATATTTCAAAGCTGCTTTCATTCTTGTTGAAATCTCTGAAGGTCGAGTTTAAAAATCTACTTACTATGAAACACAAAGAAAATCTCTAATAATTTTTTTAAACCAGAAGTTAAGATGATATATAAAAAATTCTCATATTTAGGTTGATCTTTTTCCCCCAAGAGACATGTATTATATTGAGCTTTGTGATATTTTCAAACTTTGGTTTACATGGCAAAAATATCAATAGTCATCTGAAAAAAGACCTATAAGTACAACAAAGATATCTAGTTAATGTGATATTCTGGCGCAGTGGGGGAAGGGCATTATTTTTTTTTAAATTGAGGTATGACATACATTCAGTATAGAGTATAAAGTGCATTAATCTTGGGTATACAGCTTGATGACTTTTTACATTTGTATACTGTGTAATCAACACCCTGGTCAAGATACAGAACACTCCTGTTCTATTCTATGCATTGTTTTTTTATGTGAAAGGCACTCCCCAGAATTGCTTAACATGGAGACCCCTAATATAGCCATCTAAAAAATGTTGCCCTTGTTCATAGGGTTGACTGATAAGGCCAACTTAGGAGGAATCATTGGATGGGACTTCTGGGAGAGATCTTCAAAGAGGGCTGACTCAACCGAGAGGAATGTTCCTTTAGCCCTTTCCATTTCTCTTTCCTGCCTGGAACTTGGTTAGGATAGCTGGTACTCCTGCAGCCATACTGTAACCATGGAGCATAAGGGCTAGATGACATGGAGATGGAAAAAAACAGCATAAGACAATAATCTTTTCTAATAAGGAAATAGAGGAAGTTTTAGGGAATTAAATGAAACTTGAATTGAGACTTGAAGAAAGGGAAATTTTTTAATAAGGAGGTGAGAACATTCACAGCAAGCAAGTCACATGAAGAAAGGCATGGGGGCAGAATGAGCAAGTTCTAAGGAGATCATATTGACAAGATCATCTTTTATTAGAGAATGGCAAGAAATACGTGGTTAGTTAGGGTAAAGCCAGGCTGAGGGCACTGAAATTTAGAAAAGTAGTTAAAATTTGATTGGCAGGGGAGAAAAGCAGTTTTTAAAGGAGAAACAATATAATACAGAAAGCATATAAATATTATTTTGTCAGTGGTATAAGAGATGAATTGGACTGGAAAGAGCCCCTATAATCTGTAAGGACTGCAGCATTAGTAACTCAGGCATGATTTGTGATGAGAGCTTTGCCTGAGATAGTACCAGAGAAAATATTAGGGAAACAAGGCCATGAAAAATATTTTTTGGGAAAAAAAAAATCAAAATTATCAATGTTTATCAAAATATCTGCCAGACTCTACATACACAATGAATATTGCTAAAAAACAGAACAGCTGATTTCACCAGGCTTTTGTTGCCCTGGTTCAAGCTATAATTAATAGCTTCCTAACAGGATTTTCTGCTTCAACTATCTTATCGTTTTAATCTATCCTTCCCACAAATGGAATGACTTACCTAAAACACAGGTTAGGCCATGCTGCTACCCTACTCAAAAGTTGTTCCCAGTGGCCTAAAGAATAAAATCCAAATGTCGAAGCATGGAATGATCCTTAATGATCAGAGTCCAAGTTGCCTTTCCAGACTCATCTCCTATCGTTATCCCTCTGCTCATCCAAATACACAAATACTGCTCTACGCTGTAATACATGAGAAACAGACTAGTCACTGTTAACTCTATTTTCTTATCTGTACTTCTGTGCATGCTTAAAGCCTCTCCACTTGCAACACCCTCTCCTCTCTACATGTCCTCATTCTACTCATTTTCTACAATTCCATTCATTGTTCAAACCTCAACTTCAAAGTCAACTCCTCTCTAAAGCCCTATCTCCCTGATGGCTCCTACTCTTCTGTTTTCAAAGCAGTTTATTATGATACTTACTATATTCTGTCTTTTATAAAAGGGAATGAGTATGTGTGATATCTTCCTACTGAATTATAAACACCAAAAGACTTATTTGCAGAGTTTTTTGGTATACCAGAGGCATACAATAAATTAAAAAACACAGTAACAAATGTGAGGTGAGAATTCTATTTTTTAAATTGCACATAACTCCTTTATAATACTGATCTGGAAAAAAGATTTACTACAGTCATGCTCAAACCAAGTACTGAGCCCAAGTGGTAGGGCCAAGCAACTGGAACATGACTCAGAAATCGGACACAGTGAAAGACACATTTTGACATGAACAAGAGACATCTCACTGTCACAAAACAGTGGAGGGACTCTCCACATAACAGTGGAAGAAGGGATTCTAAAATACACAGAATGGGGGAAGCGGCTGTGGCTCAATCAGTAGGACTCCCGTTTACCATATGGGAGGCCCCGGGTTCGGTTCCCGGGGCCTCCTGGTAGGGGCGGGCCCGCCCGCACAGCGTGGTTGGCTGACCCAGCGAGCACGGGCAGCAAGGGGGGGATAAATGAATAAATAAATAAAATCTTTAAAAAAATAAAATAAAATAAAATACACAGAAGGATGAACTCCTCCTACTCCTTAGAAGTCAAAGAGTTTACCTGGCAGTGGTGTAAGGAATGGCTTATTTTCTGATGACCACATGTAAGACTATTATTTCAACTGCCACCAGAAACCCCAGAAGGGTTTTTGTATTATTTATATACATTTTGTAAAAGTAAATGCACAGCAAAAGAGAAGCAAACGATCACGTACAAAAGACGTCCAGTAAGACTTTGTGCAGATTTCTCTTCAGAAACCATGGAGGCGAGAAGACAGTGGTATGATACAATTAGGAAACTGAAAGAGAAAAACTGCCAGCCGAGAATTCTTTATCCAGCAAAACTGTCCTTCAAATATGAAGGTGAATATAAAGTATTCACAAACAAACAGAAACTAAGAGAGTTTGCGAAAAAGAATCCACCTTTGCAGGAAATATTAAAGGAAGCCTTAGAACCTGAAAGAAAAAGACAGGAGAGAGAGGCTTGGAGGAGAGTATAGAAGAAAGAAAAGCAGAAAGGATAACCAAAAGAGTAAAAAGAAAGACAAAAATAAGATGACATATGAAAACCAAAGAAAAAAATGGAGGAAATAAATAGTGCATTTTTAGTAATATCATTGAATGTGAATGGATTAAACTCCCCAATCAAAAGATACAGGCTGACAGAATGGATAAAAAAACATGAGCCATCCATATGCTGCTTACAAGAAACTCACCTCAGACTCAAGGATACAAGCCGGCTGAAAGTAAAAGGTTGGAAAAAGATACTCCATGCGAATAGTAAACAGAAAAGAGCAGGGGTAGCTATACTATTATCAGACAAAACAGACTTCAAATGCAAAAAAGTGCTAAGAGATGCGGAAGGCCATTATATATTAATAAAAGGGACGATCCTCCAGGAAGATATAACAGTCATAAATATCTACGCACCTAACCAGGGTGCCCCAAAATATATGAGACAAACTCTGGCAAAACTGAAGGGAGAAATAGACATTTCTACAATAATCGTCGGAGACTTCAACACCCTTATCACATCATTAGATAGAACTAGACAGAAGATCAACAAGGAAACAGAGAACTTGAACAATATGATAAACAAGTTAGACCTAACAGATATAATACAGAACACTGCATCCAAACTCAGCGGGTTATACATTCTTCTCAAGTGCCCATGGATCTTTCTCCAGAATAGACCACATGTTAGGTCACAATACAGCTCTCAATAAATATAAAAAGATTGAAATTATACAAAGCACCTTCTCAGATCATAATGGAATGAAACTAGAAATCAATAACAGACAGGAAAAAAGGAAATTTGCAAATGTGTGGAGACTGAACAACACACTCCTAAATATTCAGTGGGTCAAAGAAGAAATTGCAAGTGAAATCAGTAAATATATTGAGACAAATGAAAATGAGAACACAACGTATCAAAACTTATGGGATACAGCAAGGCAGTCTTGAGAGGGAAATTTATAGCCCTAAATGCCTATATTAAGAAACAAGAAAAAGCTAAACTCAAAGATTTAACTGAACAACTTGAGAAACTAGAAAAAGAACAGCAAACCAATCCCAAAGCAAAAAGAAGGAAAGAAATAATAAAGATTAGAGCGGAAATAAATGAAACTGAGAACAAAAAAGCAATAGAGAAAATCAACAAAACCAAAAGCTGGTTCTTGAGAAGATCAATAAAATTGACAAATCCCTCGCTAGACTAACAAAGAAAAAAAGAGAGAAGATGAAAATTAATACAATCAGAAATGAAAGGAGGGAAATTACAAATGACCTCACAGAAATAAAAAGAATCATAAGAGGATATTATGAGAAACTATATGCCAACAAACTAGACAACCTGGATGAAATGAACAAATTTCTAGAAACTCATAACCAACCTACACTGACACAACAAGAAATACAAGAACTTAACAAACCAATCACAATTAAGGAGATTGAATCCGTCATCAAAAATCTCCCAGCAAAGAAAAGTCCAGGACTAGATGGCTTCACAGGTGAGTTCTACCAAGCATTTCAAAAAGAATGAACACCAATCCTGTTTAAACTCTTCCAAAAAATTGAAGAGGAGGGAAAATTATCCAACACATTTTATGAAGCCAACATCACCCTAATACCAAAGCCAGATAAAGATTCCACAAGAAAAGAAAATTACAGACCAATCTCTCTCATGAACATAGATGCAAAAATTCTCAACAAAATACTTGCAAATCGAATCCAACAGCATATCAAAAGACTTATACATCACGACCCAGTGGGATTTATTCCTGGCATGCAAGGCTGGTTCAACATAAGAAAATAAGAAAATCAATCATGTAATACACCACATTAACAAATTGAAGGAAAAAAACCACATGATCATCTCAATAGATGCAGAAAAGGCATTCGACAAAATCCCACATCCTTTTTTGATAAAAATACTTCAAAAGATAGGAATAAAAGGAAAATTCCTCAATATGATAAAAGGCGTATATGAAAAACCCACAGCCAACATCATACTCAATGGGGAAAGGTTGAAAGCTTTCCCCCTAAGATCAGGAACAAGACAAGGATGCCCACTGTCACCATTGTTATTCAACATTGTACTAGAAGTTCTAGCTAGGGCAATTAGACAAGACAAAAAAATTAAAGGCGTCCAAATAGGAAAAGAGGAAGTAAAACTCTCACTGTTTGCGGATGACATGATCCTGTATTTAGAAAATCCTGAAGTATCCACAAAAAAGCTACTTGAACTAATAAATGAGTTCAGCAAAGTGGGAGGATATAAGATCAACACACAAAAATCAGTAATGTTTTTGTACACTAGTACTGAACAATCTGAGGAGGAAATCAGGAGGAAAATTCCATTTTCAATAGCAACAAAAAGACTCAAATACCTAGGAGTTAATTTAACCAAGGAAGTACAGGACCTATATGCAGAAAACTACAAAACAATGCTAAAAGAAATTTAAAAAGACCCAAACAAATGGAAAGACATTCCGTGTTCATGGATTGGAAGAATAAATATCGTGAAGATGTCAATCTTGCCCAAACTGATTTATAGATTCAATGCAATATCAATCAAAATCCCAACAGCTTACTTTACAGAATTAGAGAAGGCAATTACCAAATTCATCTGGAAGGGTAAGTGCACCCGAATAGCCAAAAGTATTCTAAAAAAGAAGAGCAATGTGGGAAGAATTTCGCTGCCTGACCTTGAAACATATTACAAAGCTACAGTGGTCAAAACAGCATGGTACTGGCATAAAGACAGACATATCGATCAGTGGAATAAAATTGAGAATCCAGAAATAAACCCTCACCTATACAGTCAACTGGTTTTTGACAAACCTACCAAGCCCACGCTAATGGGAAAAACAGTCTCTTCAACAAATGGTGTTGGGAGAACTGGATATCTATAACCAAAAGAATGAAAGAGGACCCCTATCTTACCCCCTATACAAGAATCAACTCAAAATGGATCAAAGATCTAAATATAAAAGCCAGGACCATAAAACTACTAGAAGAAAATGTAGGGAAACATCTTCAAGACCTTGTAGTAGGTGGTGGTTTCTTAGACCTCACACCCAAAGCACGTGCAACAAAAGAAAAATTAGATAAATGGGACCTCCTCAAAATTAAACACTTTTGCACCTCACAGGAATTTGTCAGAAGGGTGAAAAGGCAGCCAACTCAATGGGAAAAAATATTTGGAAATCACATATCTGATAAGGGTTTAAAATCCAGGATATATAAAGAGATGTTACAACTTAACAATAAAAAGACAAATGACCCAATTAAAAAATGGGCCAAAGACTTGAATAGACATTTCTCCGAACAAGAAATACAAATGGCAAAAAAACACATGAAGAAATGCTCAACATCACTCATGATTAGGGAAATGCAAATCAAAACTACAATGAAATATCATTTCACACCTATCAGAATGGCCACTATTAAAAAGACAGAGAACTACAAGTGTTGGAGAGGATGTGGAGAGATAGGAACACTTCTTCACTGTTGGTGGGAATGCAGGATGGTACAACACTATGGAGGACTGTTTGGCAGTTCCTAAAGAAGTTGAATATAGACTTGCCATGTGACCCTGCAATACCACTACTGGGTATATACCCAGAAGAACTGAGAGCAGTGTCACGAACAGACATCTGCACACCAATGTTCATAGCAACATTATTCACCTTTGCCAAAAGTTGGAAACAACCCAGGTGTCCATCAACAGATGAATGGATAAACAAACTGTGGTCTATTCACACGATGGAATATTATGCAGCTGTAAGAAGAAATGAAGTCATAAAGCATATGGCAACATGGATGAACCTGGAGGACATTATGTTGAGTGAAGCAAGCCAGACACAAAAGGACAAATACTGTATGAATGCATTACTATGAACCAAATATATTGTGTAAAATATTGTTTGATTCACAAAAAACAAAAAACAAAACAAAACAAAAAAAAATTTACATGTATCCATTACATTTTTTTTTTTTTTTTTAAGATTTTATTTATTTATTCATTTATCCCCCCCTTGCTGCTTGTGCTCACTGGGTCAGCTAACCACACCGTGCTGGCGGGCTTGCCTTCACCAGGAGGCCCCGGGAACCGAACCCAGGGCCTCCCATATGGTAAACGGGAGCCCTACTGATTGAGCCACAGCCGCTTCCCTATCCATTACATTTAATTGAGAAATGTATATATTTATTCATCTGTGTTTACTTTTTAGTTTTTAATTGCTTATGTTTTCAATTATTAAATGTACAAAATAAAGTTAAAAAAAAAAAAAAAAAAGATCATATTAACTGTAACTTTAACAGAAGAGTAACCAGAACTAATTAAATCACCTCCAGAAAAAAAAAAAAAAAAAAGAAAAGAAAAGTAAATGTAGCACATAAACATTTAGGGTTGATCCCAACCTTCTGGAGCCAGCTCCTCTGGGTTTAGGAAGGAAATAAGTCACTGATTTTGTGTTTGTTTTTTTTTTAATCCCTACGCAGGTTACAGTCATCCTCCACTGGTAAACTAAGAAGTATTCTAAGAAATATTTGGAAAAGACTAACATCCATAAAACAAAAGTAGGACGCTATAAAAAGGGAACAATTGGAGAACACAGAAGAGGTCTTGGAATTAAAAATTACTGTTAAAATCAAATAGAAGCAGTTCAAGATAAATTTGTGGAAATCTCCCAAAATGTTGAACAAAAAAATAAGTTGAAAGAAAATATGAGAGGAAATAAAAGAGAGGTTTTTCTAAACCAATTTAGTGAAAGAATTAAGCCCTTCTAAAATAGGAGTTGGGCAAAAACTATGGCTTGAAGGTAAAATCTAGCCAGCTGCCAGTTTTTTTTTTGTTTTTTTTTTTTTTAAAGGATTTTATTTATTTATTTATTTACTTTTATCCATTTCCCCCACCCCCATGCCCGTTTTTGCTGTTTCTGTGTCCATTCACTGGGCAACTCTCTGTGTCCGTTTCCTGCCCTCTCTTCTCATCCTTCTCTTCCTGTCTTCACTGGGATTTGATCCTCAGAATCTCCGATGTGGGAGAGAAGCGTCCTACAGCCTGTGCCACCTTAGTTCCTGGTTTCCCATGCATCTCGTCTTGGTTCTCCCTTGTGTCACTCTCCTGTTACGTCATCATCTTGCTGTGTTGCTCACGAGGCCTGGCAGCTCACTCGCTCGCAGGGCCTAGCAGTGTACCCGAGCATGGGGCCTGGTGGCCCACGTGCCTTCTATGGTTTTTTTTCTTTTTTTTCCTTTTTACTGAGAGGTTCCGGGGATCGAACCTAGGTCCCTCCATATGGGAGATGGACGCCCAACCACCTGAGCCACATCTGTCCCCCCAGGTTTTTGTTTTGTTTTGTTTTGTTTTTTAAGGCTCATGAGTTAAGAATGTTTTTACATTTTTAAAAGGGTTACATTTTAAATGGATATATAAGTACCTACATAATAGCCCCAATTTTTTCTCTTAGCCTGAGATACCTAAAATATTTATATCTGGCCTTTAAGAAAAAGTTTGCCAATCCCTGTCCTAAGACATTCACTATATGTTGTCTATTAGTAATTCTCCTATGCATCTAGAATGGTACTGGTTAAGGACTAACCCTGGGAGCTTGAGAAATAGCCACTCAAGCCATTTTCTGTGTTCTGCGGCTCACAGGAAAATTCTGGTTGAGAAAGAGAGAGAATCAGTCTTGAGGTGACCCTACATCCAACTAGTTGGAATCCCGCAAAAATAGTACAGAAAGAAGAAAATTAATAAATTGTTTACACAAAAGTATTTTAGAGCTGAAGGGAAACAGCAGTATTTAAATTGAAATGTTTACCAAAGGTCCAACATAACCAATTAGAAAAACTGTACACATAAGACATGTCACTGTGAAATTTTAAAACACTAGGGTAAATAGATAATTATAAAATTATTTCAACAAGAATTAGACTTCTGAACAGCAATAATGCTAAAGATGATGAAGCAATGCCTTCAAGTCTCTGAGGAAAAAATATTTTCACCCTGAATTCTATGTGGAGTCAAACTCTTGACCAAACATAAGTTAGCTATTTACTCATGTATCAAAGCTGGAAGTCAATTTGGGACATTGGATGTACGAGCTTTTCAGCTATCTGGGAATTATGACCAGAAAAACAAAAAGAGGCAGTTAAAAAGTAGTTCCCTCGAGGAATCAGGAATAGGAGGGAGATTAGTGGCCCAGTCTGTTGATTTCATTTTAATTCCTTTTATACTATCTCATTTAAAAAAATTATTTTGACACAATTTCAAACTTAAGGGACAGTTGCAAAAACAATACACAACCAATACTGAGAACTAGAACAAACCCCCACCCAGACACCCAGACTCACCAATTTTCAACATTGTGTCACATTTGTTTTATCATTTTTTCTACTGATCTATTTATCCATCATTCCATCTACCCATCCACCTACTTTTTAAACATTTGAGAGTAGGCTGCATACACAGCACTCCTAGAACACTTAATATGCCATGTACATTTCCTACAAACAAGGATATCCACTTTATATAACCACATTAAATGTTACCAAGTTCAAGTATTTAATATTAATATGGAGCTTTAGTCTATATTCTAACTTTTTCATATCAGCCTTTTCTCCTCCTTTATTAGATCCCATCCAGGATCACGTATTACATTTAATGTCATTGCCTTCTTAGTTGCTCTTTTTTTTTAAATTCTGGAAACATGTACAATATAAACATTTCCATCTCAACCACTCCCAAGCATACCATTTAGAGAGATTAATCACACTCACAATGTTGTTCTACCCTCAACACCATTCATTACCAGAACTTTGTCATTAACCCAAAACAAACCCTATATGCATTATGTATTAACTCTCCTTTCTCCCTCCCTGCTTGCCCCTGGTAATCTATACTCTAAGTTCTGTCTCTTTGAGTTTACACAGTCTAACTATTTCATGTAAGTGGAATCATACAACATATGTACCTTTCTGTCTGACTTATTTCACTCAACATGATGTCTTCAAAGTTCATCTATATTGTAGCATTATATATTATCTCATTTTTTAACTGATAAGATAATTTTTAAAATTTTATTAAAACACAAGTTAAGTTATGGTCACAAAAAACAGAATTCAGAGTCATATTTAAATGAAAGGTGAAATCAGAAGACAAAATCTAAAATATTGATGATAGGTGTTAGAAAAAGATAAGTACCTAAGTCTATAAACGCATAGAAGAGTAGAGAAAAAAATCTGACAGAGGAATAACCCATTATCATAAAGGAAAAAAGTTAATGGTAAGTGTCAATTTATTCTATTGTATTCATAAAGAACCTGAAGCAATATTCCTGCAAATTTTGCTGATGGTTATAGGAAAAAACAATGTAGGTACATTTTATAATAGCTTTACTGGGATATAATTCACATACCATAGAATTCACCGATTTAAAGTTTTCGGTGTATTTACAGAATAGTGCACCACCACCATGATCAATTTAGAACATTTTCATCACTCCCCCCAAGAATGCCCTATCTTTTATTTTAACAGTCAATCTTCATTTCTCTCTAATTTCCTCAGTCCTAGACAATCACTAATTTACTTTCTGTCTCTATGGATGTGCCTATTCTGAACACTTCATATAAGTGAAATCATACAATATGTAGGTGTTTTGTAACTGGCTTCTTTCATTTGGCATGTTTCCAAGGTTCATCCATGTTGTAGCATATATTAGTATTTCATTCCTTTTAATGGCTGAATAATATTCCATTGTATGGATGTACCACATTTTGTTTATCCACTCATCAGTTGATGGACATGTGGGTTTCCACTTTTGGCTACTATGAATAATGCAGTCATGAACATTTGTGTACAAGGTTTTGTGTGAACATATGTTATAAGCACATATTTAAGTAAAATTGGTTTGAGAATTTAAATGAATAGACAAAATATTTTTTACAAATATAAAGTATTATATACACAGAAATTATCATGGCATTTTTAAAAATATGTTTTTATTACAGAGGTTGTGAACTTACAAAACAACCATGAGTATGTATGGAATTCCCATATAAAACCCCTCCACCAACACACTACATTGTTGTGGAACATGTGTTACAGATTATGAGATAATATCATCAGACTATTACCACTAACTATGGTCTATAGCGTACATTTGGTATATTTTCCCCATACCCCCTATTATTAAACAGTACATCTTTGCAATTGATGCAAGAATATTATAGTATTGCTGCTAACTGTATGGTTTCTTGGCATTTTTACTTATATGTGTTATGTTTTCCTACTTTGTTTCTCTGTACAGATAGCTATTTCTAATAAACAAATATAAAAATAAATTATTGATCAAAAGTGAAATCAGAAAATACTTTGAGACAAGTGAAAATGCAACATGCCAAAACTTATGAGGCACAGCAAAAGTAGTGCTCAGAGAGAAATTTATAGCTGTAATCACCTACATTAAAAAGAAAAAAGATCTCAAATCAGTAACCTAATTTTATACTTTCAATAACAAGAAAGAGAAGAACTACCTAAACCCAAAGTCAGCAGAACCAAGGAAATAATAAATACTAGAGTAGAGATAACAAACATAAATAGTAGGAAAACAATAGAAAGAATCAATGAAAAGTTAGCTTTTCTAAAGCATCAATAAAATTGATGCTATTACTACTGACAGTAGAAAAAGAAAAAGGATAAGAAGAGAGTACTATAAACAATTGTATGACAACGAATTAGATAATCTAAATGAAATGGATAAATTCCCAGAAACATACTACCAAAACTGAGAAGAAATAGAAATTCCAAAACTTACCAATATAGAAAACTCTTGGACCAAATGTCTTCACTAGTGAATTCTACTAAACATTTCAAAGAAGAATTAACATCAATCCTCAAAAGTTTCTAAAAAATAATAGAGGGTATAATTCCTTTCTAACTCATTCTATGAGGCCAGCATAACCCGGATACTAAAGTCAAACAAATATGTCACAAAAACATTACAGGCCAATATCTTTTATGAATATAGATGCAAAAATCCTCAATAAAATATGAGCAAGCCAAATCCAACAGCATATTAAAAGGATTATACATCATGACCAAGTGGTATTTATCCCAGGAATGCAAGGGTGGTTCAACATAAGAACATCAATCAATTTAATATACCACATTAATGAAACAAAGGAAAAAGACTACATGGACATCCTAATTGACATAGAAAAGGTATCTGACAAATTCTAGCATTTCATGGTGAAAACATACTAGGAACATGAAGGAACTTCCTCAACTCAATAAAGAGCATTTATGAAAAACTCACACCTAACATCATACTCAATGGTGGAAAAATGAAAGCTTTCCCCCTAAGATCAGGAACAAGACAAGGACACCCACTTTTACCACTTCTATTCAACCTACTACTGGAAGTTCTAGCCAGAGCAATTAGGTAAGAAAAAGAAACAAAAGGCATCCAAACTGGAAAGGAAGAAGTAAAACTATCTCTATTCAAGATGATAAGATCTTATATATAGAAAATCCTAAAGAATCAAAAAAAAAAAAAAAACCAACGAACCAAACAAACAAACAAAACTATTAGAGCTAATAAGTGAATTCAGCAAAGTTTTAGGAAACAAGACCAACACAAAAATCAGCTGCACACACACACACATACACCCTACCCAGATTTTGGAGGAGTATGTTCTTACTGTCTACCCTGACACCAGTAAGATGCATCAGGAGGCTGGGTTGCAGTCCCCACTGCTGCCTGCCACAAGATTGGGGGATGAGGGATGGTAGCCACTGCATGGAGGGTAAAATTCACTGATATTTAAAATGTACCATCCTTTTCTTCCAGCTCTTTCCTGGATGCTGCAGAGTGTTCCACTAGATCTGCATTTTCAAAATGGTTGATTCAAACAGTTCCTGCCAACTCAATTGTTGTTTTGGCATAGGGACTGATTCCTAGACTTTCCTACTCTGCCATCTTCCCACAATCTTCTCCCCTCTATGTTCTTATGATTACAGATAATAAATGTCTTTATTGTTTAAACCAGTCTTAGTTGTTCCTTCAAGTCTATTACTTGAAGCTAAAAGCATCCAAATGATATATTTCCATAGAGAAGCCTTCCCTAATTCCCCTAGACTAAGTGAGCCACTCCTGATATTTCACTCCTTTCACAATGATCAGCACATTGTGAGTTACTTTGAATTACTTGTTCCTAGTCTCCTATAATAGACAATAAGCTTCACTGAGGATAGGGACTGTGGTCATCTCAATAACCAGCATTAACAAAGTGACTAGCAATTAAGTAGAGAAAAATATCACACCAGATTTTTTGTGAATTGAGTTGGAGTATAAATATATGGATAGAAATACATAGACAGGAGAAGGCAAGATGGTGGCAGAATAAGGAGCTCCAAGAGTGAGCACATCCGACAAGGCAGTAAGTAATCAGCCAGAACCATCTCAATCACCTGTTTGTGGGGGCCGGGAGACCAGAAGAGCATCCTGCAACATACTTCGAAGAACGGAAGGAGGAGACTACACATCTGTACTGGATTCATGAGTAGAGCACTCCATGCTGTGGAGGTGAGTGCCCATCCCCCACTGAGGCACAAGCTGCCTTGACAGCTTTCCCTGACTAGAGTTGGAAGCTCCATTTCCCAAAAACGGGGGAGGAAGAGACAGTTGGGCACCAAATTCAGCAGATTAGAAAAATGGGCTGGCAAAATTCCAATCAGAAGAATAGCTAAAGTTTGAACCTGTCCAAGTCAGAAAGAGGCCTGTAGCCTCCATTTTAACTCTGCCCAGGCATAAGGGGAAGCAGGGATGACTGAAAATCACAGTGAATGTAGGAACGGGCTTCTTTCCACCCAGGTCAGATTGCAGCCCTAGCCTAAGCTCCAGTCCCACCTTCAGCAGGGAGGAAGCTGGGGGAACCTGCACCAGCCTCTCCAGGCAACTGCAGCCTCTCCAGGCAACTGCAGCCACTTTCAGTCTGCGTAGACTAGACTGTTGGACACATCTCTGATTACGGGATACATCTGTGGCTCCTTTCCTGCCCTTGACAGAGCAGGAGGAGGGACAGTGCTCCCTCACCCTCTCCAGGCAACTGCAGTTGCTTTTGCCTACATGGACTACACTGCGGGGCAGCAGTCCAGCTGGTACACCAGCAATGTACCTGGCAGGGAAGAGGTGGGCTGGTGCTTCATCAGTCTACTTGGGCAACTGCGGTCAGGTTTGACTCACATGGCTTAGTTTGCTGCCCACATCTGTGGCTCTGTACGTGCCCCAGGAAAGGAAGGAAGGGGTGTGGAGCTTCATCAGTCTCTGCAGACAACTACAGACGGTCTTGGCCTGCATGGCTTGGACTGCTGCACATGGCTGCGGGTCCATCCCTACCCCTGGCAGGAGAGAAAGGTAGAAGAAGCTTCATCAGTTCCTGGGGCAACGTGGGCAGCTTCAGCCTCCATGGCTTACAGTATCAATTGCATTCTCAGCTCCTATTCCACAAACAGCAAGGGAGAAAGGGGAAGTTCAGACTGGCTAAAGATGAGACACTATAAAGTTCCAAATTAAGTTGAACCAGGTATCAAAGAGGGACTGTAGCACAAAGCCAATCAAATAGCAAGCCCTAGACAAAAGAGGCCAAGAATAAATATATCTAGTAAATCAGATGCCAAGACACAAACAAAAAATTACAATCTATACCAAGAAACAGAAAGATATGGCTCAGTCAAAGGAACAAACTAAGCCTCTGATGACATAAGAAGTTGAGACAACTAACTGTAGGTGTTCAAACAAACCTCTTTAATAAATTCAATGAAATGACTAAAGAGATTAAGGACATCTAGAGGGGGACGGATGTGGCTCAAATGGTTAGGCGTCTGTCTGCCATATGGAGGGACCTGGGTTCGATCCCCAGTACCTCCCGGTAAAAAAAAAAAAAAAAAAAAAAAGGACATCTAGAAGACACTGGGTAAGCACAAAGAAGAATTTGAAGGCATACATAGAAAATTAGCAGATCTTATAGGAATGAAAGGCACAATAAATGAAATTAAAAATATACTGGAGTGCATCTCTGACAGACCTAGAGCAGTTAATGTCTATTGCTAAGGCTTCCACTATAGGTACAAGAAAAAGAAGGTCCTTGTGCTTTCTGTCTGTCTGGTTGTGGCAGCCAAGACTGAATGGAATGAGGGAATACAGAAAATTCTAAAAACATAGGAAAAGGGTAATAATCTTTGCAATTCAGAAATAAACTTGTAAACAGCTATAAAAAAAAAAAATACACTGGAGGCATATAACAGCAGATTTGAAGAGGCAGGAAAAAAGATTGGTGAGCTTGAAGACAGGGCCTCTGAAAGTGAACATTTAAAAGAATAGATAAAGAAAAGAATGGAAAAAATTGACCAGGGTCTCAAGGAACTAAATGGTGGAAGAACTGTAAAAACATATGTGTCATGGTTGTCCCAGAAGGAGAAGAGAAGGGAAAAGAGTCAGAAAGAGTATGTGAGGATATAATGGTAGAAAATTTCCCAAGTTTATTGAACAATATAGATATCCGTGTCAAAGAAGCACAATGTACTCCCATCCGAATTAATCCGTATAGACCTACTCTGAGAAATATACTAATCAGAAACTCAAATAGCAAAGATAAAGAGAGAACCCTGAGAGCAGCAAGAGAAAAGCAATTCATCACTTACAAGGGATGCCCAATAAGATTAAGTGCTGATTTCTTATCAGAAACCATGGAGGTAAGAAGACAGTGGTATGATTTATTTAAGATACTAAAAGAGAAAAACTGGGGTCGAATGTGGCTCAACTGGTTGGGCGTCCGTCTCCCATATGGAGGGACCCGGGTTCGATCCCCGGGACCTCCCGGTAAAAATAAATAAATAAATAAATATAAAAAATAAAAGAGAAAAACTGCCAGTCAAGAATATTATATCCAGCAAGATTGTCTTTCAAAATGAGGGCGACTTTAGAATATTCACAGATAAACAGAAACTGAGAGAGTTTATAATGAAGAGACCAGCTTTGCAGGAAATACTAAAGGGAGTGCTACAGCCTGAAAAGAAAAGACAAGAGAGAGAGGCTTGGAGGAGAGTTTAGAAATGAAGATTACATCAATAAAAGAAACCAAAAGTGTAAAAAGAGTAGGGAAAACAAGATATGACAGATAAATCTCAAAGTTCAAAATGGGTGAAGCAGGAACTGCCTTTACAGTAATAACACTGAATGTTAATGGATTAAACTCTCCAATCAAAAGACACAGACTGGCAGAATGAATAAGAAAATATAAGTCATCTATATGTTGTCTACAAGAGACTCACCTCAGATCCTAGGACACAAATAGGTTTAAAGTGAAAGGCTGGAAAAGATACTCCATGCATGCAGTAACTAAAAAAACCTGGAGTAACTATACTTGTATCTGATGAAATTGACTTTAAAAGCAAAGCTGTTATTAGAGTCAAGGAAGGTCATTATATGCTAATAAAAGGGGCAATTCACTGGGAGCAAATAATCGTAAAATTATATGCACCTAACCAAGAGGCCCCAAATTACATGAGGCAAACGCTGGCAAAACTGAAGGAAGAAACAGATGTCTCTTATATTAATAATAAGAGACTTCAATACACCACTCTCATCATAGGATAGATCATCTGGGTTACAGATCAATAAAGAAACAGATAATATGATAAACAAACTAAGCCAAACAGATATATTAATAGAGAGAGCACTGCAGCCCCAAACAGCAGGAAATACATTCTTCTCAAGTGATCCTCAATCTTTCTCCAGGATAGACCATATGTTGGGTCACAAAGCAGATCTCAATAAATGTAAAACGATCAAAATTATACAAAGCCCTTTCTCTGCTCATAATGGAATAAAGCTGAAAAGCTGGTAGAAAAAGGGAAAATTCACATATATATGCAGATTAAACAACACACTGGTCAATAATCAGTGGTCCAAAGAAAGGGCAAGATAAATAAAAAACTATCTCGAGACAAATGAAAACGAGAACACAAACATATCAGAACCCCTGGGATACGATGAAAGCAGTGCTCAAAGGGAAATGTATAGCCCTCAATATTTACATTACAAAAGAAAAAAGAGCTAAAATCAATGACCTAACTACACAGCTGGAGGAACTAGAAAAAAGAACAGCAAACTATGTCCAAAGCAAACAGAAGGAATGAAATAACAAAGGTTATAGCAGAAATAAATGAAATTGAGAACAAAAAAATAGAGAGAGGGAGCACATGTGGCTCATGGGAGGTCCTGGGTTCAGCTCCCAGCGCATCCTAGAAAAAAACAGGGACCAACAATGAGCAAGACAAACACAAAGAAGTCAACGCAGGGTAGCCGATGAGGCTCAGTGGGTGAGCACCAGCTTCCCACATGCAAGGTCCCAGGTTCAATTTCTGGCCCCGGTACCTCAAAAAAAAAAGAGAGAATTAACAAAACCAAAAATTGGTTCTTTGAGATCACAAACAGTGAAAAACCCTTTGCTAGACTGACAGAAAAAAAGAGAGAAGATGCAAATAAGAAAAATCAGAAATGAGAATGGGAACATTTCTACTGACCCCACAAATAAAAGAGACCCTAAGAGGACACTATGAACAACTGTATGCCAACAAACTAGACAATGTAGATGAACTGGAAAAATTCCTAGGAACATACAAACAACCTACACTGACCCTAGAAGAAACAGAAGACCTTAACAAACCAATTACAAGTGAAGAGACCGAAACAGTCATCAAACAAATCCTCAAAATGAAAAGCCCAGGACCAGATGGCTTCATAGGTGAATTCTACCAAGCATTCAAAGAAGATTTAATACCAATCTTACTCAAAATCTTCCAAAAAACTGAACAGGAAGGAACACTACCAAACTAATTCTATGAAGCCAATATCACCTGTATTAGTCTGGGTTTTTTTGGGGAAACAGAATCAGAAGGAGATACCTGTAAATCAAAAGGAGATATCTGTATGAGATTTTATAAGATTCTCTCATGTGACCGCGGGGATGCACAAGTCCAGGTTCTGCAGGCAGGCTGCAAACCAGGGGCTCCAATGAAGGTCCTTGATGAGTTTCTGGGAGACACTGGCTGTCCAAAGATGAGCTGGGAAATTCTCTCTGAATGCTGAAATCACTTCCCCTTTTAAGGCATTCAACTGATTAGATAAAACGTCACTCATTGCTGAAGGCAATCTCCCAGGTTGATCAAAGATGTAATCAGTCATCTATGCAGTACACTCACTGATGACTAAAGCGCATAAATGTCCTTGTATTACAATTAGCCCAGTGCTTGCTTGACCAAAAACTGGGCACAATTACGTGGCCGAGTTAACACATTAGCCTAACCATCACATCACCCTAATATGAAAGCCAGGTAAAGATATTACACAAAAAGAAAATTACAGACCCATTTCCCTAATGAATATGGATGCAAAAATTCTCAACAAAACATTGGCTAATCAAATCCAACAATACATTAAAATAATTATTCATCATGATCAAGTGGGGTTTTCTCCAGGCATGCAAGGGTAGTTCAACACAAGAAATTCAATCACCACATTAATAAATCAAATAAGAAAAATCACACAGTCATCTTGATTGACTCAAAAAAGGCATTTGACAAAATATAGCATCCTTTCTTAATAAAAACACTCCAAAAGATAGGAATTGAAGGAAACTTTCTCAACAGGATAAAGGGCATATATAAAAAACCCACAGCTAACATTGTATTTAACAGTGAAAGACAGAAAACTTTCCTGTTGATATTGAAAACATGACAAGGATACCCAGGGGCAACACTGTTGTTCAAGACACTGCTAGAGGTTCTAGCTAGAGCAATCTATACACTAGTAATGAGCTATCTGAGGAGGAAGTCAGGAAAAAAATTCCATTTATAAAGTGACAAAAAGAATCAAATAATTAGGAATAAATTTAACCAAGGACATAAAGCACTTGTATTCAGAAAACTACAATGCATTGCTAAAAGAAATCAAACAAGACCTAAATAAATGGAAGAACATTCCATGTTCATGGATTGGAAGACTAAATATCTTTAAGATGTCAATTCTACCCAAACTGACATACAGACACAATGCCTCTTTTAAAAGTCCAATGCTTTTTTTAAAGAATGGAAAATTCAATTATCAAATTTATTTGAAAGGGTAAGGGGCCCCAAATAGCCAGAAACATCTTAAAAATGAAGAACAAAGTTGGAGGACTCTCACTTCCAGACTTCAAATCATATTACTAGCTACAATGGTAAAAACAGCATGATACTGGCATAAAGATAGACATATAGACCAATGGAACAGAATTGATGATTCAGAAACAGATCCTCACATTTATGGTGAAGTGATTTTTTTTTTTTTTTTTAGATTTTATTTATTTATTCATTTATCCCCCTCTTGCTGCTTGTGTTCGCTGGGTCAGCTAACCACGCCGTGCGGGCGGGCTTGCCTTCACCAGGAGGCCCCAGGAACTGAACCCGGGGCCTCCCATATGGTAAACGGGAGCCCTACTGATTGAGCCACAGCTGCTTCCCTGAAGTGATTTTTTGACAAGGCTGTCAAACTCACCTGCTGGAGCAGGACAGTCTATTCAACAAGTGGTGCTGAGAGAACTGGATATCCATATCCAATGGAAAGAAAGAGGACCCCTACCTCACACCTTATACAAAAATGAACTCAAAATGGATCAAAGACCTAAATATAAAAGCAAGAACCATAAAACTCCTAGAAGAAAATGTAGGGAAACATCTTCAAGACCCGGTGGTAGGTGGTGGATTCTTAAACCTTACACTGAAAGCATGAGCAACAAAAGAAAACATGAATAAATGGGACCTCCTCAAATTTAAACAGTTCTGTGATTCAAAGGATTTCATGAAGATGAAAAGGCAGCCCACTCAATGGGAGAAAATATTTGGAAACCACATTTCCAATAAGGGTTTGATTTCCATTCTATATAAAGAGATCATACAATTCAACAATAAAATAGCAAGCAATCCAATTAAAAAATGGGCAAAAGACTTAAATAGACATTTCTCCAAAGAGGAAATACAAATGACCAAAAAGCACATGAAAAATTGTTCCATATCACTAGCTATTAGGGAAATGCAAATCAAAATGACAATGAGATATCATCTAACACCGCACAGAATGGCCATTATTTAAAAAAACAGACAACAGTAAGTGCTGGAGAGGATGTGGAGCAATAGGAACACTCCGTCACTGTTGGTGGGAATGTCGAATGGAGCAGTCTCTGTGGAAGACAGTTTGGCGGTTCCTTAGGAAGCTAAATATAGAACTGCCATATGATTTGGCAATCCCTCTACTAGGAATATATCCAGAAGAACTGAAAACAGTGACACAAACAGACATCAACACACCAATATTCATGGTGGCATTATTCATGATTGCCAAAAGATGGAAACAAACCCAACTGTCCTTCAACCAATGAATAAATAAAATGTGGTACATACATAAGATGGAATACTATGCAGCTGTTAGAAGAAATAAAATTTGAACACCTGATAAGATGGATGAACCTTGAGGACATTATGCTAAGTGAAACAAACCAGACACAATAGGGCAAATATTGTATGGTCACACTAAATGGACTAAACATATGGAGTTAAAACCTAGACTATAGGTTACTGGGAGATGGGATGAGGACTGAAAAGAGGTACTGATGCTATGTAGAATTTTCAATTAGCTTGACTGTAAAAGTGCAGAAATGGATAGAGCTGAAGTTAACAAATTATAGTGAGAACAACTAACAGTTTATAAATGGCATTGTGGTTGAAAGGGGGAGTCTAGGGATATAGATGTCAATGGAAGGAAAACTAGAGAGCAATCTAGGAAATGACTAACATAGTGAATCCAGAGATGGATGAGAATTGTGGTTAATAATACAGATAGAAAAATGTTCTCCTATGAACTTTTTTTTTTTTCATTTTATTTTTAAATTTTTTATTATTTCAAATTCTTTTTAATTTTTTGTATTTTGTCATTTTTAAAACTATCATTATTATTTCATTTTCTTATTAATTTTATTTGGTTACTTTGTTGGCTTCATTTTTTAAGAAGTTTTGGATCACAGAAGGGTTACAACTGTGGCAGGGGAAGATCACTGGTGTGGGGTGTCAGTGATGGGGGATGCATGGGAGGAGGTTCACCTGGGGCATACCTATAAGGCATATGAATGAGTTCAAGTGTTCATGGGGCATTGTCACTGTGGGTGGAGAGCCACACAATAACCAAAAGAATATACAATTCCCATCCTGGAGAGTTCTGCCACATTCTCTAATGGGACAGCAAGAATCCCCCAAGTACAGGGGCAGCGACTAATGAAGGAGGATGGACCACTGACAGGCCCTTGATACTGATGACTGTACATATGAACTTTTTCTTTTGAAATTGAAACTTAGCCTAGTACTATAGGATGCCTAAGAGTTACCTCCTAAGAGCCTCCTTGTTGCTCAAATGTGACCTCTCTCTAAGCCAAACTCAGCATATAAATATATTACCTTCCCCCCAGCATGGGGCATGACTGCCAGGGATGAGCCTCCCTGGCACCGAGGGATTACTACCAAGCACCAACTAGCAATGCAACTGGAAAAAGACCTTGACCAAAAGAGAGAAAGGGTAAAGACAAATGAGTTTTTATGGCTAAGAGACTTCAAAGTGAGTCGGGAGGTCATTCCAGAGGTTACACTTATGCACATCTCAGCAGGATCTCATTGACTGCCACAGTAAATATTGCCTCAAACTGCAGGGCACCTGAGGTCTCTGGAGACATCCAGACACTAATGGGCAAGGCTACAGCTCAGGAGTTTGGCACCCTGCCAGTGGGCCCTACTTTGGAATTTATGCTCCCCAGTGAGACAGAGTTGGATTCACTTGTGGTTTCCCTACACATGGCTCTTCTGCCCCTTCTATTGAATCTATAGTTAGTACCCAAGTTGGCAGGTTTATATCCAAGAGACTTAAGTCTTTGAGCTTTCCATGTGCCAGCTGGGCCCTGAATCTCAACAGAGTTGCAACACCTACTCTCCAGTTTATTGGACTCACCCAGGACAACTAAAAAGAAAATGATGATGGACAATGACCATCCCAAGGAACAGAGAGAATCTACAACTGCAAGCAAGATAGTCCCATCCATCTACCCCATGGGATCTAAGCCCCCTCTCAATTAGAGGTGGAGGGGGCATCACCATCCCAGAATCCTCAGGATTGGGGGATAAACAATGGACTAGAGTAGGCTTACTGTTATTCTACTATAGACTTGTTGTGATTCTAACAATGGAAGAACTTTTATCATTGATGTGGAGGCAGTGGCCACCGGAGGTTCTGAGGGGAGGGAGAGGGAAAAATAGGTGTAATATGGGGGTCTTTTCAGGACATTGGAATTATCCTGCATGACATTGCAGTGACAGATACAGGCCATTATATATCTTGTCATAACTTACAAAATTGTACAGGAGAGAGATTAAACTATAATGTAAACTATAATCCACAGTTAGTGGCAATGCTCCAATATGTGTTCATCAATAGTAACAAATGTACCACACTAATGAAGGATATTGTTAATGTGGGAAAGCATGGGAGGGGTAGGGAGTGGGGCATATGGGAATCCCCTACATTTTTTCTGTAACATTTATGTAATCTAAGTATCTTAGAAAAAAAGTTTAATATTAAAAAAAAAAAAAAAAAAGATTGGTGTTTGAGGAACAGCAAGTAGGCCAGATGTCTACAGAGGAGTGAGCAAGGAGGAGAACAATGGAAGATGAGGTCAAAGAAGTAACAGAGGGCCAGACCATGCTGTCATCCACCCAGTTAACCACTCATTAAACCCATAGTTTAGCTGAATAATGGGGTAAAGGACTTCAGCTTTGCTGTGATGTGTGGTGGCAAGTGCCAGTACCCAGGGAGATATACATAAATAAAAGATTTCCCCACAGGAAAAAAAAATGTACATCACTATTACAAGGTGGTGAGAATATGGTGACACATGGGAAAAATACAATTAATGTAACTTATGGGCTATAGTTAACAGCAATATTGTAATATTATTGCATCAATGTCAAAGCAGGTACTATATGAATACTAAAGGCCAATAAAAAAGGCGTATAGGACTTTTTCTTTTGGACCAAGGAAAATGTTCAAAGATTTTTTGAGGGGGTCGGATGTAGCTCAACTGGTTGGGCGTCCATCTGCCATATGGAGGGACCCGGGTTCGATCCCCGGGACCTCCCGGTTAAAAAAAAAAAAAAAAAACAAAGATTTTTTGATGCAATGACTGCACAACTCTGAGATAAAAGTGAGAGTCACTGAGTGTACACTTTGGATAGAATGTAGAAGGCATGGGACTGTATAACACAGTGACCCATGTGGTGGAAAATGGACTGTGGTTAACAGTGCAAATATGAGAATGTTCTCTCATGAACTATAACAAATGTACAATATTAATACATAGTGTTAATAATAGGAGGTATATGGAAAAAACATACTAAGTGTATGCTATGGACCACAGTTAGTGGTAATAATCTGATGTTCTTTCATGATCTGTAACAAATGTTCTATAACAATGTAAGGTTTTGGTGGAGGGGTAAGGCATGCAAATTCTGCACATTATGCATGATTGTTTAGTAAGCTCAAAACTTCTCAAATAAAAAAAATGAAAATGAAAAAATACATAGAAAAATAATACTGGATGATCACACAATCAGTAATGGTTTTATAGAGATGAAATTATGACTTATTTTTTTATTTCTCTTTATGAAAATATATATCATGTACAAGTTACATTATTTCTAAACATAACACATATATGTACAAATACATGTATGTAAATGTAAGTTTTAGCAGTAACAATATAAACAGAGAACAATGGGAATACAGGAATGAAGTGGTGCTGTCGTTTTTAGATGCGCATGTACTATGCTCATAGAGAATATTGCACCTAATTTGTTTTTTTTTGTTTTTTTTTTTTTCTTTCCATAGATTGCCTCCCCTGGCCTCATCTGTGCAACCCTAAGTGTAGATTTTACTATGATTTACTCTTAAGCATTGACTTAAATTTAGAGTTTCCTCTATTTGTTAACCCTCCAATAAAAGTTCTTTACTAAAATTCCCTTTGAACTTCATGTTTTCTCAAAGATATAAAGCCTCCCTTCAACTCAAAACCACAATTTCCACCTGGCTAAATGCCCAATAATCAAGTTTTGACTGTAATATATTATCTCAGCACATATTTATGGTGAATACATTCAGTTGAAAACTTTTTGTGCTATGTTAAATTATTATATAAGTGACAAGGAGGGAAAATAAAGAACCACATATAACAATGTCCTTTGTACAGAAGATACTAAATCACCATGTTTTCAGCTCTTCTAACTGTGATGAATTAGCACTGATCCACAGAAATTTATCTAGTTATTTTTGTAATAAATTTTCAAAATTTCTGATTGAAATAAATATGCAGCTTATGATCCCAGAATAAAGTAATGGTGGCTAGAAAATCTGGTAATAGTGAAACTTGTGGCAAAAGAAACAATAAGTTAAAGCAAAATCCTGAGTCTGATTTCTCAATTACAAATGGCCTTTCTTCTAATTTTTGTGGTAATTATCTCTAATTCAAAAGCAGTAGTAACTTTCAAGTATCCTTTCTGATAGGAGAATAAGATCATAAAAAATAATGAAACTAGGGGAGTGGATGTAGTTCAGTGGTTGAGCACCTACTTCCCATGTACAAGGTCCTGGGTTCAATACCTGCTACCTCCTAAAAAAAAAAAAAAAGAAACTAACCATAAGATATAGTTTGCTTGAGAATGATTTTGTACTCAATTTGAAAATGGGATTATTTGGTGTTATACGAATTCATTTATCCATCTATCTTTCTACCCAACCATGTAATGGGCATTTATTGAACCTCTCTCAGGTACCACTGTGCTGGGGTCTCCACAGGAAATTGACAATGCTTCTTTTAAAAAAAAAAAAAAAAAAAAAATTTGCAAAAACTCTGATTTAGGAGATTTTATAAATCTCTTCTGTTCCCATATTCTTTTTCTCTTCCGTTTGGTGCCCTATTTCTGGGAATATCAAGCATCACGTCTCATCAACCTTAAGCTGAAAAACTATTTAGGTGCTCATAAAACATTTAGAAACACTAACCATATATGAGATCAGAAATTAGAAATGGTACAGACCACATTTTCTCACTGGAATTCAGTAAAACTAGAAAATAATTTTAAAACTTAGAAAAGAAACGTATTTTTAGAATATCTAAAGAATAACAAAAAAAAAAAAAAACCCATAAAATTACTACCTATCTGTACTTCAAGATATGGCTGGAGGTAATACTACAGGAAAATTCATAGCTTTGAAGTTTTCATTACTAAGCAAGAAACACTGAAAAGAAATTAAAATTTTGACTTAAGAGTTACCAAAGGAGTTCATACAAAAACATGAACAGCCAGTGGAATTAAAAAAGATTAAAACTGGAAACTAATAAATTATCAATTACATTAAGGGAAAATAAGTGCAGGAACTACTTTTTTGATAAAAATTAACGATTCTCCAAAATAATCAAGAAAAAATAAAAGAAAAAAAATTAAATTAAAAACTAAGAAGGGGAAATCCTAAGCAACATGGAGAAAATCAATAGACATAGGTTAATTTTGCAACTCTATGTAAAGAAATCTGAAAACCCAGCGAAAATGTATGATTTTCTAGGAAAACGCAAATTATCAAAATTGACTTCATAAAAAGAAAGAAAACAAAAAACAGGCCAATAACATGAAAGAAATTGAGAAAGGTATCAAAAAGTTAGTCTCTCAAAAAGTAACAGGTCCAGACAATTACGTACGTAAATTCTTCCAAACCTTCAAAGAAAAAAAATTATTCTAATGCTTTTTAAAAATTTCCTTCACAATTTTTGTTTCATCTTTTTATTCTGATATAATTTCAAACTTATAGGTACCTAAAAATAATACAAATCCTGTAATGGAGATTTTTGAACACGGTAACAGTGATGGAAATTCCTAAGGCCCATAAAACTTGCTTGGACACAAGCAGCAAGGGGGTGATAAATGAATAAATAAATAAAATCTTAAAAAAAAAAAAAAAAAAAAAAAAAAAAAACTTGCTTGGACAATACCCCGGATATGCATCCGGGCCTGACCGATCACGCCACCATGGAATAATCAAACCACCCCTAGTAAAGATTAACCCCAACCCCCTTAACGCCAATGCTAACCGCAAACATCAGCTTCTGTAATATTGCTTGCTTGCTTGCTCTGCTGGATATAGATAAAACAGATACGCGTTTGAAGTGTAAGTTTGAAGCTGTCAATCACCCTCTATGGCGCAAAAAAAACGATGTTTTGTTTAAAATTGATCAATCTGGTATTGGGTGTGAAAAATAGTTGACCCCACTAAAATTCCCTATAAAAACCCACCACTGGAAGCCAGGGTGGCTTCTCTCCATACTGCTGGAAGATGCCCCGGCCAGCCGGCAATAAAGGTTCCTCATTTGACCACATTGTCTGGATGCTAAATTTCTTTCTGTAAGAAGTGCTCCACTTCAATCCCATGCAAAGAATTCCAAACTACCCCCCCCACACACACAGATACCCAGATCCATCAATTTTAACATTTTGCCACATTTGCCATATCCTTTCTATCATCTATTTACCTATTCATTTTCTGAACATTTGAGAGCATGCTGCACTTAATATACTCAAAACAAATATGATGTGAGTTAGCTTTTTCATAGACCCTCTCTCAGTTGAGAAAGTTCCTTTTCATTCTTAGTTTGCTGAGTGTTTTTATCATGAAACAGTATTGAATTTTTTCAACTGCTTTTTCTGTAGCTGATCATCAGTTTTCTCCTTTATTCTGTTAATGAGGTGAATTAACATTAATTGCTTTAAAAAAAAAAAAAGATTTATTTTTATTTAGCCCCTCCCTCCCCCAAATGGTTCTCCCATCTGTCCGCTCATTGTTTGCTCACCTTCTCCAGGAGGCAATGGGAACCAAACCCAGGATGTCCCACATGGGAGGTGAGTGCCCAATGGCCTGAGCCACATCCGCTCCCTGTGAGCTGCAGTGTCTGCTGGCTTGTGACATCTGCTTGTTTAGGCATCTGCTCATTGCAGCGGTGCAGTGTCTAGCTCCTTGCAGTGTGTGCGGTGTCTGCTCGTTTTCTTTAGGAGGCAATGGGACCCAAACCCAGGAACTCCCATGTGGTAGGCGGGTGTCCAACTGGTTGAGCCACAACCACTTTCCTGATTGCTTTTTCAAATGTTAAACTAACATTATATTCCATCCCACCTGGTCATGCTGTATTAACATTTTTTATTTTGTGGATTAAATTTACTAATAAAATTTTCCATGACTATGTTCACAAGGGATAATGGTCTATAATTTCCTTTTCTTATGATGTCCTTGTCCAGTGTTGATGTTAGGGTTATACTGGTCTCATAAAACGAGATAGGAACATTTCCTTTCATTTTATGAAAGATGTTGTGTAAGATTTCTTCTTTAGATGTTTGATATAATTCACCAGGAAAGCCATCTGGTTCTGAATTTTCTTTCTGGAAAGATTTTTAATTACAATTTAAATTCTTGAAACAGATACCTATATTTTCTATTTCTACCCATACTGGTTTTGGTATATTTTTGGCTTTTAAAGAAATTAACATTTTAGTTGTTAAAAACTGTTGACATAAAGGTGGCATATAGAGAACTTGGTGTAAAGCTGTCAATAATATTACCTTATTTTTTAATGTCTGTATCCTGTTTCCCATTTTCATTCCTAATACTGATCATGTGAGTCTCCTATCTCCTTCTCTCTCTCAATTGGGCTATGTATGGTATAACAATTTTACTAATCTCTTCAAAGAACTACCTTTTGGTTTCATTGATTTTCTCTACTTATTGTCCATTTCATTTATTTCCACTCTTATTTCCTTCCTTCTACTTATTTTATGCTTAATTTATTTTTTTTTAAACTTGAGATAGAAGCTTAGATCATTGATTTAAAATCCTTCTTCTTTTGTATTTAAGTATTTAAAGGTATAAATTTTCATCTAAGCACTGAATTAGCTACATTCCACATTTTGATATGCCTTGCTTTAATTATCAATTAGTTAAAATACAATTTCTCTTGTGATTTTTTTTTTTTTTTTTTGACCCACGGTTATTTAAAATTGTGCTGCTTAATTTCTAGATATTTGTGGATTTTCCAGATCTATGTGTGTTACTGAATTCTAATTAGATCTGTATTGGTCAGAGATTTTCTGTTGAATTTCAAGCCTTTGTATTCAGATTTTTTTTATGGCTTGGTACATAGTCTACCAATTTGGTGACTGTTCTATACACATATAAAAAACATGTATAGTCTTCAGGTGATAAATGTAGTGTTCTATACATGCCAAACAGATTAAGTTGATTGATAGTGTTCAATGTATTTGCTGACTTTCTGGTCTTATTTTTTAAATCAATTTTTGAGAGAAGATTGACAAATCTTCAACTATAATTGTGGATTTATTTCTTTATTTAGCTCTGTCAAATATTGCTTTATAATTTTGAATCCCTGTTATTAGGTTTATACACATTTAGGATTATTATGTATTCTTAATGAATGTGGTCTTTTATCACTACGAAACAATCTTCTTAATCTCTGATAATACTCTTTGTCCTGAAGTCCAGTTTGTCTAATATTAATACAGCCACATCAGTTTTTTAATTTATGCTTAGTGTTTGCATCGTATACCTTTTTCTATCCTTTCACTGTTAAACCTTTCTGTGTCTTTAGATTCAAAGTTTGTTGCCTATAAATAGCATATAATCAAGTCTTGCTTTTGGGGAATTACTGTACAGTTTGCTTTATATCTCACATATTTCTGTTTTTTTTCATCTTAATTCCTCTTTTTCTCCCTTTTGTCCATTTTTTAATTAACGAAATATTTTTAATATTCCATTTTATTTCCTTTATTGGATTTCCACCTATAATTTTCTGTTTTAATTTCTTAGTGGCTGCTCTAAGGATTAGACCATATATCCTTAAATCACAATTGTGATGACCATGAATTTGAGCCACTCAGATCTCTTTCAAGAGAACCTGCAACAAACAGCAGCAAATATCTGACTGATAGCCCCAGCTGAACATGTACCTTTGATTCAAGGCCTCCCCTTGCTTGCTCCCAGCCAATGATTGAGTATAGTAGGAGGTTCTAGAGCCCAGCCATTCTTGACCAACAATGGACTCCTCTAACAGACAACCTTTGCTTGGAGACTCCCCATCAGCCTGAGACTTTCTCAGAAATGTGCTGCAGTATGAGGCTCTTTCTACCCCATCCTTTATTCCCTCCTTTCACAGGAGTTTACACCTGTACTATGAGAAGGTTCTCCCCACCTGTGCCTTCTCACTTTCTTTAACCTTCACAGATATTTCCCCCCCATAAATCTCTTTCACAGCTAATTCCATTTTGATGTCTGTTTCTTAAGAGTTCCCAAACCAACATAGGTGGAACAGAGGTTTGGGAACTAGCCCACATCCATCTGGCTGCTAAGAAACATCCTGAGTAGAATGTGGGACACATATAGTCCCCAGCACATGGTGGTCTCCCAATTGCTAAAGATCTCTCTAATATTTACCTGGGGAAATGTCCTGCTGGAGGTGAGCACTCTTGTTGGTGTGATGATTCAGGCAATTGGAGTATATGGGGAGAACAAAACTACAACAGAAGTGAAGTTGGCTAGTCATTACTAAGTTGTACTGATGATGTCTTGCAGAGATTTATAATGAGAAAATAAGGGTGGTTAAAGTTAAGGGTATACAATTGATTGTACTCAAAAAAAAAAAAAAAAGTTAAAGAGTAAGACAGAGGGCCTCTTTGGTAGCTTATAAAGAGGTCCTGATCTCCTAAAGAGTTCTCAGCTGAGGAGCAGACTCAGCTAGAGAGTAGTAGAGTTTGCAGAGCTTCAGAGACATTTAAATGCTCAGCCAAGGCAGGTCTGCTCTGTCAGGGCTCTAGCTGGAAAAACCTGGGACCCTGACACATGGAATAGAAGCATCTGGGGGAAATGCTTCTTAGGATTGTGACTCTGCAGACCCCTTGACCCCCAGAGCTTACAGAGCGGCCCATCCCTATTTTGTAAGAGCTAACACTTCTCTCATGCAGGAAGACACTGCAGAGGCTTCTCCCCTCTCAGGAGCTGCCTCAATTTCTCTCCTGGCTGCCAGGATAATGACTAGTGTTAAGTCCCAGTGTTACCCAGCTGGGGATTTCCTGGGTCTCATAAAGGATGAAAGAGATTATACCTTGAAGATGCTTCAAGAAATAGCTAGTATGTACTGGCAGGAACCAAAGGAATACTCCTGGGACTGGATTTTGAGATGTTTAATCAAGGGAGTAGAAACATAAGACTGAATAAGCAAGAATTCACTGATTTGGGGGCACTTTTTAAGTCATGAGATTTACCACCTTGGCAAGTACCCCATGAAAAGAGGTAAACTTGCTGCTAGGATGGCTCTTAGAAGCTTAAAAAAAGTGATGAAAAGAGGCAAACTTGCTGCTAGGATGGCTCTTAGAAGCTTAAAAAAAGTGACATTTCCTCAGGTCAATATTAGAGTCCACACTGAGCCAAGTGGAAATGCCTGAGTTGCCCTGGCAGATGGTAAGGCAAAGAATAACAAAGCTGAAGGAAGTAGACATTCTGCAATCAATATATTATGTGAGGGATACAGGCCATTATATATCCAGCCATAACCTACAGAAATGAGTGGGAGAGAGTGTAAACTACAATGTAAACTATAATCCATGCTTAGTGGCAGTACTCCAAATGTGTTCATCAATTGCAACGAATTTACCACACTAATGAAAGAAGTTGTTAATGTGGGGAAAAGTGGGAGATGTGGGGAGTGGGGCATATGGGAATCCCTTATTTTTTTAATGTAGCATTTTATGTAATCTAAGTATCTTTTAAAAATAAATTAAAAATATAATTTAAAAAAACTAAAATATATATATATATAATGTGAGGTCAAAAGACTGTGTCCTATGGAAGGGTACAGAGGACACACCCTTAACCATGGTCATTAGGGTATGTTGGCAAGAGGGGCAGCAGCATCACCAAGAAGTCCAGTGGTGGCTCTTCTCTGCATGAAAGGACTTATGGTGGGAGAGGAGGTCACAGAGCTGGGCTCAATAACTACCATAGGCGTGATGGGCTGCCCTCACCTCAAGTAACAGAGGCCAGGTGGTGGCACTTAACTGCCAGAAGGGGGGAGCTACAGTTACTGTAATGACTAGCTAAGTTGCAAAGACAGGGAAGCAGACTTAACCTGCAGTGAATTGTGTAGATGGTTAACAGACCATGACATCCTGTTATCCTTGGGGCAAAACAGGCAAGTGAACAATAAAGGAGCTGCTTAACATCTACAGTCATAAGGAAGCAAGAATGGAGAAATGGAAGGCTAAGGACTGTTTGCCCAATTAAAAAAAAAAAAATTATGATCTCTTGTTCAGTTCCCCAAACTGAGCTAATTTTCACATCCAAAGACCACTGACTAAAGAAGCGGCCTAGTCCCTAGGAGGAAGGACTCTGCATCATTGCAAGAAGTGTAGGTTGAAATGATTCCCCCAGTTTCTTTTCCAAAAGGACCTATGGCCATTTATTTGGGTGGCTGTATATTGGGGAAAATGGATACTCATACATATGGAGGACTGTTGGAAACAGGGTCTGTGTTGATACTCAAAGACCCAAAGTATCATCATGGCTCCCATATTGGCGCAAGGACATGGAGGGAACAGATAATAGAGTCCAGCTTATAATGGGTCTAGTAGGTTTGTGGATTGACCCAGTGATCATTTTCCTGGGCTCAAGTGTATAACGGGAATTGGCATAAATGAAAGTTGGATCCTCCCATATGGATCTTTGGCCTGATGGATAAGAGTGATTATAGTGGCAAGACAAGTAAAAGCCTCTGAAACTCCTCCTCCTCTGGTCAAAATAGTAAATAAAAAAAAACAATATTGATTATATGAGACGCCAAAAGCATAAGCAACAAAAGAAAAAAATAGATACACTGGACATCATCGGAAATAAAAACGTTTGTGCTTCAAAGAACACCATTAGGGAGGCGGCTGTGGCTTGATCAGTGGGGCTCCCGTTTGCCGTGTGGGAGGCCCCGGGTTCGGTTCCCGGGGCCTCCTGGTGGGGGCGGGCCCGCCCGCACGGTGTGGTTGGCTGACCCAGCGAGCACAAGCAGCAGGGGGGGGATAAATGAATAAATAAATAAAATCTTAAAAAAAAAAAAAAAAAGAAAAAAGAACACCATTAATGAAGTGAAAACACAACCCACAGAATGGGAGAAAACTTTTGTAAATCACATATCTGATAAGGGACTTCTATCTAGAATACATAAAGAACTATGACAACTAAATGATAAAAAAAGAAATAACCCAATTAAAAAACGACAAAGAATCAGAATAGACATTTCTCCAAAGAAAATATATAAATGGCCATAAATGGCCAATAAGCATATGAAGAGATGCTCAACATCCTTAGGCATTAGGGAATGCAAATCAAAACCACAATGAGATATCATTTCATATCCAGAATGAGGGCTATAATAAAAAAGACAAACAACAAGTCTTGGCAAGGACGTGGAGAAATTCGGAACCCTTATATACATATCACTGGTAGGAATATAAAATGGTACAGCCACTTTGAAAAACAGTCTGACAGTTCTTCAAATGGTAAAATGCAGAATTTATCTTATGATACAGCAAATCCACTCCTAGGTATATACCCAAGAGAAATGAAAATATATGCCTACTCAAAAACTTGTACACAAATGTTCATAGCACAGTATTATTCAAAACAATTAAAAGGTGGAAACAACCCAAATGTCCACCAAATGACAAATGGATAAATAAAATGTGGTAATTACATACAATGGACTATTCAGCAATAGAAAGAACTGAAATATTGATATAAGCTACAACATGGATTAACCTTGTTGAAGACTGAATCAGGTCCCCCACAAAAACACATGCTCAAGTCTTAACCTCTGGTCCTGTGGATGTGAACCCATTTGTAAACAGGACCTTTGAAGATGCTATTATTAGTTAATATGTAGACTCATTTTGAATAGGATCTTCGGAGATCCTATTTAAGTGAGACCAAATTTAATCAGGGTGGGCCTTAATCCATATGATTGGAGTCCTTATAAGCAAAGGAAATTTAGATGTCGTGAGTCAATGGAAGCCAGAAGTCAGTAGATATCAGAGGAGCAGATCCAAGGAGAGGAAGAGAGAGAGAGCCAAGTGATGGAGGATTAAGGGAACACTACAAACTCTAGGAGAAAGCAAAAACTGTTGATACCTTGATGCTGGACTTTTAGCCTCCAAAATTATGAGATGAAAAATTCCCATTAAAACAACACATTCTGTGATATTTGTCATAGGAGCTATGGAAAACTATGACAACCCTGAAAACATTATGCTAAGTGAAAGGGCCACATAATGTATGATTCCATTTATATGAAATGTCCAGAGTAGGAAAATCTACAGAGACAGAAAATAGATTGGTGGTTCTGGGGGAAGGGGGAGAAGGGGCATAGGAAGGATGGGGAATGACTGCTAATGGGTACAGGGCTTCTTTTTTGGGATGATGAAAATGCTCTAAAATTGATTGGGCTGATGATTGCACAAGTCTGGGGATATACTAAAACCAATGAATTGTATACTTTCCAGTATTTCCAGTATTGCAACCCAGTGGGGATGTCAAGGATTAGTGCCACCATTAAAGACCAAAAGGATACAATGGTGGTCCCTATAATATGGTCATTTTTTTCTCTAGTCTTGTCCCTGCAGAAATCGGATAAACCCTGGAGTTGGCTATTCATTATTGCAAGCTCAACCAAATAATAGCCTCAGTCGCCTGGTGATTCCTGGATACAAAGAGTCCAGAATGCCTTATCAGCAGCTATAGATTGTGGTTTGATGGGGCTGTTGCTGTATCCCCTGGAAAAAGTATGTCCCCTTTGGAGACTAGTACTTCTAACCTTGCAGAGTCCAGACTTGCAGGGATGGGAAGCACAAAGTCCTCCAGTTAGTCACTGGCAATGATGGTGAGGCTACTCTTATTTCTACACCTTTGTTCCTAGACTCATGTATTCTTCCTGTTATAGACACAGCCCCATATAGAGGTTTCTAGTCTAATTAATAAACTCTATCCCAGAAAATGGCATCCATCTTTGCAGAATATTGCCTCCAAATTGGACTCCAGCTGTACCTCATGAGGCCTTGCCAGTGCTCTATGAGAATGGCTGCTTCTTCTGCATGCGATAGGACCAACGGATCTCATGATCATGGGTCCACCCCCACACTTCCTTCTATATGAAGTGGGTCCCCTGGAAGGATGAAATATTGTATTTCCATCCCTGTAGCTCAAGCATTCTGTAAGCTCCCAGATAGTTGAGCTGGCTGAGGTTCTGCAGACAGGAAAGGCAAACTCATACTCAGAATAGATATCAATGCCTGTGAGGATAAACTTCTGGCCCTTTCAGGAAGCAAGGGTCCAACTTAGTAGTCTTACCACCAAGTGGCTGCGGTCATGGGAGTTAATACTTTGCGATTTTATTTTCTCACAATTTCCTCATCAGGTTTTATTATCAGGGTAATGTTGGCCTAATGAAATGAACTGGGACAAGTTCCTCCTCTTTGATTTTTGGTAAGACATTGTATAGAATTGGTATTATTGCTTCCTTAAATGTGTGATAGAATTCACCAATGAAACCATCTGGGCCTGGACTTTTCTTTGTTGAAAGATCTTTAACTTCAAATTCAATTTCTTTAAGAAATATAGGTCTATTCAGGTAATCCATTTCTTCTTAAGTGAGTTTTGGTAGTATGCGTCTTTCAAGGAATTGCTCCATTTCATTAAGTTACTTAATTTATGGGCACAGAGTTGCTCATAGTATCCCTTATTATCCTTTTAATATCTGTAGGTTCTAAAATGATGTTACTTTCTAATTTCTTAAAGTAGAAGCTTCGATTAATGATTTAAGATTTGTCTTTTTTTCTATATAAGCATCCAAGTCTACATATTTCCCTGTAAGTCTTACTTTAACAGCATGTTGCAAATTTTGAGGTTGTATTTTTATTTCATTGAGTTAAAAATATTTCTAATTTCCTTTGAAAGTTCCTACTCGACCCATGGGTTATTTATTTATTTATTTATTTATTTATTTATTTATTTTTTAAGATTTTATTTATTTATTCATTTATCCCCCCCTTGCTGCTTGTGCTCGCTGGGTCAGCTAACCACGCCGTGCGGGCGGGCCTGCCTTCACCAGGAGGCCCTGGGAACCGAACCCGGGGCCTCCCATATGGTAAACGGGAGCCCTACTGATTGAGCCACAGCCGCTTCCCCCCATGGGTTATTTAGAACTGTTCTGTTTAACTTCCAAATACTTGGGAATTTTCCAGACATACTTCTTTACTGGTTCCTTGTTTAATTCCATTGTAGTCAGAGGCCATACTTTGCATGATTTTTATTCTTTTAAAACTGTTAAGGTTTCTGTTTTGGCCCAGCTTACCTGGTAAATGCTCTAAGTGAACGTGAAAAGGCTATGTATTCTGCTGTTATTGGGTGTAATGTCTATAAATATCAGTTAGGTCGAGATGATTTGTTAGTGTTGTTCAGGACTTCTAAATCTTTGATGATTTTTTTTTTTGTCTACCTGTTCTACCATTAACTGAGAGAAGAGCATTGACATCTCTTAAGTGTAATAGTGGATTTGCTTATTTCTCCTTTCAGTTCTATAATTTATAGCTTCATGTATTTTGAAACTGTTAGGTGCCTACACAGAATTGCTATGGCTTCTTGATGAATTGGCATTTTATCATTATGTAATATCCCTCTTTAGCCTTGGTAATTTTCCTTGTTCTTCAGCTGTGCATGGTATTTCTTTTTGCATCCTTTTACTTTTAACCTATCTATTTACTTTTAATCTATTTAAGTAGGCGTCTTAAATAGACAGCATATATATACATACACAGCATATAGTTAGGTCTTGAATTTTTATAAAACCAATTTGAAAATCTCTATCTTTTAGTTGGTATGGTCGATCACTTAGATTTAGAGAAATCACTGGTATAACTGGATTAAGTCTAAAATTTAATTTTTGTTTTATATTTCCTTCCTGTTTTTTTGTTTCTCTTTTATTGCCTTTTGGCTTTATTTCTCTATTACTTTTTAGTAATTGAACTCTACATAATCTTTAACAGTCCACTTAAAGTTAATATTTAACTGCTTGAAAGTAAAAATGTAGAAGCCTTACAACTACACAGGTTGCTTTAGCCTCACTCTTTTATGTTACAGTTTTAATATGAATTATACCTATATAAACTGAAAATTGCACAAATGTTGTAATTTTTGCTTTCAACAGTTACACATATTTTAAATAACTTAGAAAAAAATAGTATATCATAATTACAGATATTTATTATTTCTGTTTATTTTCCTTCATTCCTCAAGTCCTAAATTTCTCTCTGGTTTCATTTACAATTGGCCTAAATAACTTCCTTTAGAGTGGATCTGCTGGCAGTAAATTCTCTTTTTTCATTCAGCTGAGAATATCATTATTTACACTGTCATTACAGAAGGGTATTTTTGCTAGATATAGAATTCTGAATTGACAGTTCTTTTGTCTCAGTAACTTTTTATGTTGTTTCATTATAGTTTCTATTATGTGAATCATTGTTCCCCTGTATATAATGTGTCAATTTTCCTGATTGCTTTCAAGATTTTTTCTTTATCTTTGGTTTTCAGTAGTTTGATTATGTGTCTGACTATGGTCTTCCTTAAGTGAAAACTGCTTGGATTTTGTTGAGCTTCTTTAATCTGTAAATGTATGTCTTTCACCAAAATCAGAAAATTTTTGGCCATTATGTCCTCAAATATTTTTCTCTACCAATCTCTAGTTTGAGAGTTCTGAGACTTCAATGACCCAAACATTAGGCTTTTTTGAAACTATCCAGGTCTCTGAGGCTGTGCTAACTTTTTCTTTCAATCTTTATTTTCTCTGTTCTTCACTGGATAATTTTTACTGAACTATCTTCAAATAAAAGAAGATACTCTTTTATCTGGCATCTCCATTCTGCTATTGAACTCATCCAATGATTTTATAAAATCTCAAACATTCTTTTTTAACAAACATTATATTTTTAAGTTCCAATATTTCTATTTCATTCCTTTTTATGGTTTCTATTTCACTCCTGAGAACTTCCATCTTTCCATTCATTTCAAGAGTGTTAGGGAGGGCAGTGGATGTGGCTCAAGCGACTGGGCTCTCGTCTACCATATAGGAGGTCCAGGGTTTGATTCCCGGGACCTCCTGGTGAAAAGCAAGCTGGTCCGAGTGGAGATCTGGCCCATGCGGAGTGCTGGCCCGCACAGAGTGCTGGTCCACGCAGGAAAGCTGGCCCACACAGGAGTGCTGACCCACACGGAGAGCTGGTACAGCAAGATAATGCAACAAAAAGAGACAGAAGAGAGACAATAAGAGACACAGCAGACACGGGAACTGGGGTGGCGCAAGAGATCAAGTGCCTTTCTCCACTCTGGAAGGTCCCAGGATCAGTTCCTGGTGCTGCCTAAAGAGAAGACAAGCAGACACAGAATAATACACAGAGAACAGACAGCAAGCACAAAGCAATGAATTTATTTATTTCTATAAATAAATTAATAAATCTTAAAAAAAAAAAGTGTTTTGGAGCAGGTGTAGCTCAGCGGTCAAGTACCTGCTTCCCATGTATGAGGTCCTTAGTTTAATCCCTGGTACCTCCTTAAAGAAAAAAAAAAGTGTTTACCTTCATGTCATGAAGCATGATTATAATAGCTGCTTAAAGTGTTTTACTGATAATTCCAATGTCTGAATCATCTTGGGGGACTGGCATCTGCTGATTATCTTTTTCTCTTGAGAACTGGTCATATGTGTTTGGATGTCAAATAATTTTGGATACAGTTTTAAATATTATGTTATGAGACTCTGGGTCTTCCTAAAATCCTTTATATATTATATATTATATTTATAGCTTTATGATTGTTTAAAGCACCGGGTTAAGTCAAATACTCTGTTAGCTCATCCTGGCTAAAATTGGACATACCAATATCTTTTTTAACTCTTGAGAAAATGGCAATAGTTGAATACCTCTTTAATATGATAAATTACAAAAATTGATCCATGTTTAATAGAGAAATGCTAGGTGTATTCCCATTAAAATTAGAAACAAGACAAATATTCATCCATCACTACTGTGATTAAACATTTGATGTGTGCAAGCCAAAACAATTAGAAAAAAGAACAAAGAAGCATAAAAAACTTCAATATATTGAAAACATGTATTTCTGAGAAAAATGTCAAAATAAGTTAAAACAATAATGAAAGCATAAATATATAAAAAGCCCAACCACCTGGGAATTTTAAAACTATTTCCTAAGTAATACTTAAGTCAAATAAGCAATCAAAACCAGATGTTATCAAATCTGGAATTTTATTTTGGTGAAAGAGTCAAGATTGAGATTTAGCTTAATTTTTCTCCACATGACTACCCAGGTTGACTCAATACCATTTCCTCAATAATCCAAAATTTCCAAATTGATTTAAAAAGTTATTTTTGTGCCACACTCAATAGAGTGGGGGAGATCCTTCTCTAAACAAGAAAAACCAGAAGCACATTAGTGCTGTAGGCTGGATCTTTGGCAACAGCTTTCCTTACTTCTGTGCCTCAGCAATAGCTTCCCTTTCAATTCACTTTACTTAAACAAAACAAAGAAACAAAACCTTTAAACATGGAATACATAAGAGTGGCTTCTGTTTTCCAGAATGAAATCAAATGCGGTACCTTAGAAGACTTCAGAAAGACTGAAATTTCAAGAATACTCAGCTATGTCAAATGCATGAGTAAAATGAGATTAGAAAGATGGTGACTGAGTTTGGCAATACGAAGGTCACTTAATAAGAGCACCTGAATAAAAGCAGTTTCATTTGAGTGACAGGGGAGTGAGTTAGATTAGTGTGGGTTAGCAACCATACTGGAGAAGTGAAATGACAGGGGCAGACAACTCTTTCAAGAATGTCAATTATTCGGGTGAACTGAGAAATGAGTCAACAACTAAAGGCAAATATGAGATGAAGGAAGAACATTTTAAGGATGTAGTATACAGGTAATATTCCCACAGAGAGGGAGAGATTACAGATAATGCACCTCTACCACTGCTGGTAAGGTGTTCATTTGGGCATCAGGAAGGATTCTGGAATTAGACAGGCACAAGGAGACATTATCAGTTTGAGGGATGTTTTCATTTCCAAGGCTGCTTAAAGCAGATACCACAAAATGTGTTAGCTTAAACAATGGGAATTTATTAGCTTACAGTTTGCAGCTGTGAAAATGTCCAAATCAAAGTATCAAGGTGATGCTTTCTTCCCAAAGACCAGTTGCTGGCAATCCTTCGCTACTCTGCCACATGATAAGGCACATGGTGGCATCTGCTGGTCTCTTCCTTCTCTTCTGTGTTTCACTCATTTCGGCTTCTCACTTCCGTGGCATTCTCTCTATATATATTCATCCTGTCTATAAAGAACTCCAGTAAGAGGATTAAGACCCATCCTGATTAAGATGGGCCCTATCCTAACTGAAGTAACCTCACTAAAAGGCCCAACTTATAATGTCCACACCCATAGGAATGGATTAGATTTAAGAACATGTTTTTCTGGGGGTACATTCAGCTTCAAACCACCATACTCCACCCTCTGGACCCCCAAAAGACATGTTCTTTCCACATACAAAATACATTCATTTTATCACAAGATCCTCAAAGCCTTAAGTCATTTCAGAAACAATGCTAAATACAAAGTCTCATCAAAATCGGTTTTAGGTGTGGTCTGTCCTGGGACACAATTCCCCTCCATCTGTTGACCTGTGCAACCTACAAAACAAGTTATCTGCTTCCAATATACAAAGAAGGGACAGGCACAGCATAAACATTTTCATTCCCATAGGGAGAAATTGGAAGAAAAACAGCGGTCACGGGACTCAAACAATTCCAAAATCCAGCAGGACAGCATTAGATTTCAAGGTCTGAAAGTCATCTATGGAATGATGTTTTGTCACCCAAGCCTGATGGAGTGGCAGCCCCAACATTTCCAAGTGCTTGCACAGCCCTACCCTTTCCCATGCTCTCCCCAAACAATAGAGTAAAAGCTCCACATTCTTCAAGCATTCTGGTGATGGTCAGGCTCTCTACACTCCCCAGGGACTAGGCTCCACTCTAGAGAAAACTGTGGTGGCAACCAGACTCTCCACAATTCCCAGGGCATATGGCCATGCTCTCTGAAGCCTGAAGTGGTAGCACTCTTCCTGAACAACGGAGCGGTAGACCCACCCTCTCCAAGTTCCAGGAAGGAGTCACCCTTTTCACACTTACGGGTAGGCCCATTCTCTAGGCCCGAGAAGATGTCTTTGGCCCGAAAAGATGTCTTTGGCCTAGCCCTCAGCTTCCATATTTCTGCCTTTGAAGCGATTCTTCCTTCAATCTGTCCCTTGTCTGTCCCTTTTAGTCCAGGCAGGCAGTGATTCCGTTCATATAGATCTCACAAAAAACTTGTGATTTTTTTTCACACCCATTAGAAAGGCTGCTATTAGAAAATCAGAAAATAACAAGATGCAGAGAAATAAGAATACTCATTCATTGCAGTTGACAGATATATAACCAAAGGAATTGAAAACAGGATTCAAACAAAGTTCATTGTGGCATTATTCACAACTGCCAAAAAATGGAAGCAACCCAAGTGTCCTAGAACTGATGAGTGGATAAATAAAATGCCATATATACAACAAATACACACAATGGAACATTATTCCCACATAAAAGGGAAGGAAGTCCTGATACATGCAACAACATGGATGAACCTTGAGGACATAATATGTGAAATAATCCATACACAAAAGGACAAATATCACATGATTTCTCTAATTTGAAATAATGAGAATAAGCAAACTCAGAGTCAGAATCTAGAATACAGGTTACCAGAAGATGGGGTGGGTATAAGGAATAGGAAGTTAAGGCTTAAAATGTACAAGGTTCTTATTTTGAATGATGGAATTGTTTTGGTAGTGGATGGTGGTGATGATAGCGTAACAGTGTGAACACAACAGCACTGAAATATATGTCTGAATTTGATTAAAAGGGGGAATGTTACATTGTATATATGGTAACAGAATAAGCCCTAAATTAAACCATGAACTTTAGTTAATAGTACAATTCTAACAAGTTGCTCTCTTCAATTTTAACAAATGTTCCACACCAATCCAAGGTGTTAATAACTGGGTGGTATATGGGAATTCTCTATTTTATGCATGATTCTTTTGTAAGCCTACAACTTCTCTAACAAAAAAAAAATTAACAAAATATGCTCTGCATCAGAATGTAGCAGAGTACATGGGTCACAAGGTTTCTGTTCTGTCCTGTAATCCTCATACGGCAAGGAGGCTCAGAAACTATAGAATCTGATATTTTAGAAAAGTGGCTGCTGAAATCCTGTCCTGAATTAACCATCATTTGAGGCAAGGTCCCTGCATTTCTCTATTTGTGTGGGTGTGTGTGTGAGAACATACTCTTTCATAAACTGTAAATTATTCCATAAATCACCATTACTAATTAAATGTAGCCCCACCTAGCATACCTTTCCACTCCTCTGTAGCTCCAGCCACAGCTGACCCCAGCACCATGAGCTTTGGCTCAGATCACTATGTGTGCACAGCCTCTTCCTACCACAAGGTGTTGAGCTAAGGCTCTCCACTGTCCAAACGCCTCTCCCGGGCCAGGGGCATGGGCAGCTTCCTCTCACAGTTGCTGTTCCACTGCCATGTGGGCTTGTCATGTGGCCTTGTCGGGCACCTGCTCCTCAGCCTTGCTGTTCAGCCCGGGCCTAGACCTGAGTCCAGTGGGCAGCAGGCACCAACGAGTATAAGATCATCTGCACCACAGAGAAGGAGCACCTGCAGGGCCTCAATGACCACTTTGCCATGTTCACTAAGAAGGTGCATGAGCTTGGAGATGCAGATCCGAGCGTACCAGGCTGAACTGGCCGCACTGCGGTAGTGCCACGCCAGCCTTCACACACTGGCTGGTTCTTCTAGTGTCAGCTGTGAGATCTGTGAGCACAGACAGAGGAGACGAGCTGGGAGCACACAGTTCCTGCACCAAGGAGGTGCAACAGCTGCCGGCTTGCTGTAAGCAGGAGAGCCATGGGCATGAAGGCACAGCAGGATGACTTGAAGGGCGCCACGCTGGCCTGCCTGGGCCTGGAGAAGAAGTTGGAGCTGCTGCTAGACGAACTGGCCTTTGTGCGCCAGGTCCATGATGAGTGCTGCTGGTCACTCTGCAGGTGTGGTCGCAGGCTGCAGGCCAAGGTGGATATGGCTGTGGCTAAGCCAGATCTGAGTTTGGCACTGAGAAAGATCCGTGTCCAGTATGAGTCCCTGGCTGACAAGAACCTGCCATTAGAGGAGGAATGGTACAAGGCCAAGTTGCCAACATGAACGAGTAGTCTGCATGCAGCACTGAGGCCATCTGGACGAGGCCAGAAGAGATCCATGAGTACTGGCAGCAGCTGCAGGCATGCACCTTTGAGACTGAGGCTGAGTCCTTGGAGAGGCAGATCCTGGAGCTGGAGAGGTGGAACAGCGCTGAGTTGGCTGATTACCAGGATAGCACTGGGCAGCTAGGTACCAGTGCAGTGGAGCAGGTAGTGTGGGCTCCCCCACCAAGCTGGTAGCAGTGGGAGCCCAGGCAGAAGAGCAGCAGGGCCCCACGTAAAGGCTGTAGTCCGGGAGGGAGAAGTGCCACAGGGGAGTGGGAAGGCCTGGCGCCGCAGCCACTGATGTGGAATTGCTGCCGCCGCAGCACACCACCTGCCCGCCCTTCCTGGGGCAGGGCCACCATCTACGCACAGGGGGCAAAGCTGCTGACGTCAAGGTGCTGCTGACCAGGGCAGGGGCTGCAGTTCAGGGGACTTTACTCGGCATGTCCCCACTGGGGCAGCCCAAGGGCCAAAGTACCCTTCGGTTTTGCAAGTAGTTCACAGGGGTCCAATCCATCAGACTGTAGGGCTTTCCACAGATCCTGGATAACTGCATTTCTAATCCTGACTTGCACTGAAATGGCTGGCTGGTTCCATGGGCAGTTAAACCCTCACTTGGTGCATTATTCTCTGGGGACTTGCTTCCACAAGCTCAGGATTTTCCAAACCATCAATTTCTGGTGTCTTTGTGCCCAAGAGTTCTCAACTTATCCCTTTCCTCTTGCATTTTACTATAAGCTGTAAGGAGAAACCAGGCTGTACTTTTCACATTTAGCTTGAAAATCTCCTCAGCTAAATATCCAAGCTCATTGCTTTAAAATTCTGCCTTATATCTAACATCAGAACTCAATTTTACCAAGTTCTCTGCCACTTTAAAACAATAATTGCCTTTCTTCCAGTTTCCAATGACACATTCATCATTTTCTTCTAAGGGCGCATCAAAAGTACCTTCGGCATCCATATTTCTACGACAGTCTGTTCAAAGCAATGTAGGCCTTTTCTATCAAGCACCTCACATTTCTTCCAGCCTCTATCTATTACCCAATTCCAAAGCCATTTCCACATTTTTGGTATTTGCAGTAGCAGCACCCCACTCATGGTACCAAAATCTGTTTTAGTTTTCCAGGCTGCTTAAATAAGATACCATGAAATGCACTGGCTTAAAACAATGGGAGTTTCTTAGCTTATAGTTTGAGACCATAAAAATGTCCCAATCAGGGCATCAACAAGGAGATGCTTTCTTCCTAAAGACCAGCTGCTACTGGCAACCCTTGGCTCCTCTGCCACATGGCAAGGCATATGGCAGTGACTGCTGGTCTCCTACCTTCCGTTCTGAGTTTCATTTCAACTTCTTGCTTCCCTGTCTTTCTCTTTCTCTCTCTGTATTCAGCCTGTGTATAAAGGACTCCAGTAAGAGGATTAATACCCATCCTGATTGAGGTGGGTCACATCCTAAATGAAGTAACCTCATCAAAAGGCCCAACTTATAATGTGTCCACACCCACAGGAATGGATTAGATTTAAGAACATGTTTTTCTGGGGTACATACAGCTTCAAACCACAACAAGTGCCCTCTCATGGAGCCTGAAATAACTGCTGATTGGAGTTTGCTCTTATGGTATATATGGTATATATGGTATATATATTTACATATATAAATGTATCCACTTATTCATAGGCCCTCATCATCTCTTGCCTGGGTATACATTCACATTGCATCATCTTTTAAGGGAAAACACCAACATTGACTAAATTGGAATACAGCTATTATACAGTCTCTAAATCAACTTTGCTTATTAGAATAAGAATATTCCAGTTTTACAACAGTCTTTTACCTCTCTCTCAAATATTTTACATTTATGTTTTGCATGAGATAAATGATTTCAGGGTCATATCATCATGGTTTTGCCTGGTTTTAATTCTTTTTAATTTTTTTCCAAAATCTAGACAAATTCTTATGAGGTATATTTTAGTAGTATTGTAAGTGAGAACTTAAAATTCTAACCTGTTGAGAAAAAATTTATTTTGTTGTTTCAATAAAGTAAAATGCATACTTACTCTGAATAATATTTCTTCATTCCACTTTGGATTCAAAGTCTAAAAGATAATAAACATAATATAACTAATTTTTAAATATTTTGTCATATAAAAAATACATTTAAAATTTTTAAAAAATACTCTTGAAGTCTAACCTTTTTAATGGTTTTCGTTTGCGCACTTGTAAAAACTCCATTCATTGGGTCATATAATGTCACTCTCACATAAGGATCACTGTTCAAATTAAGAAAAAGTTTTAATTGTTGCTTATCCCAAGTTCAGACTGCCAAAAACTATGAGAAAAATAGAATTTTCCTTGTTAACAATTGCTACAATTATTTCCTACACTTAAAAGTCGGGGTTCCTTGGGCAGGGGTAATTAAATATAGTAACTGTTGCATCCTGTTAAAAAGCTGAAGTACCATGTTAGTGAAATAACACAAAGAATTAGAAATGAAACCGTTCAATCACTAGCCTGGTGATTTCCAACCTTTCTAGATTTTTGAAATTTTGTTTTTTATTACATTCTTTCTTCTTTTGAGTTAAGCTGGTTAATTCAGTAATTCCCAAGACTGATTTTGTAATATCTCAGATTATTCCAAGTTTATCTCATGGGTATAACAAAATAAAGGCAAACTGCTTTCAGTTAAAAATAGTTGCACGCCAAGTAACTTCTACAAAGAGACATGGAGAAGGAAAATCTTGTGATATTTAGGTTGGCAAATAAGACTTTGAACACTTTACTTGTCCATGCTCACATTTCCCCCCATTTCCCTTGGGTATCCCAAAATTCACCATTCTCCTCACCAACTCCTCTCCGCACCCCACCCCCCATTTCCTCATACAAACTTATCTCTTACTTTAATTGACAAAAATCAAAGCTATCAGACCACTCCCAACATCTTGAAGTTTATCAGAACCCACCCTTACCCCACCACCCTCAGTGATTCAGGACTCCCTCCTCCTGTTGGAGGCCAATTCCTTTGTCCAGTTCCTCATACTTTCTATGGAATCTTACATTATCTGTTTTCTCTTCTTTCTTTTATACCTTCAGCCTTCCCTTTGGTCTAGGTTTTTATTCTAGGCCTATAAACATGTTTTAAAAAACTCTCCCTTGACTCTCCCTCCCTCCTCTAGGAAAGCAAAACAAATTCTTTTCTTCTCTCTTAGTCAAGCTGTTCATGAATACAATCTATAACGACCACCACCATACTTATATAGCAATTATATAAGTACAGTTCTAAGGAGTTTACTTATATTAATTCTTTCAATCCTTGTAATCACCTATGAGATAGGTACTATTCTTATCTCTATTTTGTACACAGATATCGCAATTCACACAGATCACACAGCTAGTAAATGAAAGAGCCAGGACTGAAACTCCAGTATCTCGCTCTAGAGTCCATGCTCTTAACCACTATAGCATACCACCTCTCTTTCTTCATTCCTTAACAATCCTTGCTCTTCAAACCCTACAATCTGGTTTTTGCCTCTTTCCTACAGACCTGTTCCTCTGAAAATATTCTTGAAAAGTCACCAATCTTACTAAAGAAATGAACATGTTTCAGGTACTTATTTTACTGGCCCTTTCTACTCAATTTGATACCGCCAACCATTTTCTCTTTGAAAAATCTCATCTCATTTAGCTTTTGCGATACAACTCTTCTGGTTTTCTTTGTACTATAACTGTTCTCTATTAGTGTCTTTCTTAGGCTCCTCTTCTACTGTCTGGCAGTTAAATATTGATATTCCCAGAAGTACTGTTTCCAGCCTTCTTCTCTAACCCTTCATTTTCTCTTCGCAATCTCATACATAGTTTTACAACTAACTAGATATCCTCAAATATAAATATAAATGTTAAAATGTATATACATGCAAATCTGTCCCAGATATCATCATTCAGCTACATATTTCCAACCAGAGAATCCACTGACATTGTCTATTCAAAAGTTTTGCCCATTTTTATTTGTTTTTTTTATCATGTAATTATAATTACTGAATTACAAAAGGGTTTTCTCTATTATAGATTTAAGCCCTTTGCCAGGTAAATATTTTGAAAATATTTTTCCCTATCTGTGGCTTGCCTTGTCCTTTCTCAAATTGCATCTTTCAAAGAACAAGTTTCTAATTCTAATGAAGTCCATTTCAACTTTTTTTTTCTTTTATAGTACACATTTTTGGATTCTGTTGAAATCTTTGCGTCAGCCAGGAGAACAAAGATTTTTCTCCCACATATTTTCTGGAAGTTTTATAATTTTATAGTTTAGCCCTTATTAATTTTGTGTATCACGTGATATAAAGGATGAGGTTCATTTTGTTCCATACAGATAACTAGTTGTTCCAGTACAACAGACCATCCTTTCCTCCTTGAATTACACCTGAGCACTTTTGTCAAAAAGCAGCTGACCACACATACATATATTTTACGCTCTCTGTTCTATTCCATTGAACTATGTATCTATTCTTATGTCAGTGCCACACTCTCTTGATTACTATAGCTATAGATTAAGTCTTGAAATCAGGTAGCATATATCCTCCAAACTAGTTCTTCTTTTTCAAAATTGTTTTGGCTATTCTATGTCCTTTAACTTTCCATATAAATATTGGAATCAGCTTATCAATTTCTTTAAAAAGGTATTCTGGTAAGTAAATCCATAGAGACAAAACACAGAGTGGCAGTCAATGGCAGGAGTAGGGGGGAATGAGAATAACTGCTTAAGGAGTACTAGATTTCCTTTTGGTGTGATGAAAATGTTTTGGAACTAGACAGAAGTGGTAGTTGCATAACACTGTGAATGTACTAAATTTCACTGAATTGTTCACTTTAATATTATGTGAAATTCACCTTAATAAAAAAAACCCACTCCCCAAAAACTTATGGGCATAAAGCTCTTAAATTATCTTTTACCATACTTTCTTGTCTGTAGGATATACAATGATGTCTCCTTGCTCATTCATGGCAATGGTTATTTGTGCCTTCATTCACATTTCCTTGATGACACTTGCTAGAGTTTATCAATTATATCAGTCTTTTGAAGATCTGAGCTTTAGACTCTGTTGATGCTATATGCTGTATGTTTATATTATATATCATTAATGTCTATATTTGTCTTTATTATTTTCTTCCTTATACTTTCTTGGAGTTTACTTTTCTGGATGTTTTCTAACTTCATGAAATGGACTCTTAGATGACAGATTTTCAGCCTTACTTATCTTCTGGAATATGTACTTGTGGCTACACATTTTCATCTAAGTATTGCTTAAACTGCATCCTTCAAGTGTGGATACATGTATTTTTATTATTATTCAGCTAAATTTTTTATTCTTTTATCCTCATTGTGATTTCTTCCTTAATTCGTAGGTTATTTGAGTAAAATAATTCCTATACAAAAGAAAAGTATTCTGGGATTTAGATTGGGATTGTGTTTCAAATCTACAGAACAATTTGGGGCGAAATACCCCCCAAACCACACTGAGTCTTCCAATCCATGGACATGACATATTTTTCCATTTATTTAAGTCTCCTTAATTTCCCTTAGCAATGTTTTATAGCTTTCAGTGTAATGTTCTTGCAAATTTATTTCTAAGTATTTTATTTTATGCTATTTTAAAAAGAGATTTTAAAAATTTATTTCCCAATTTTTCATTGATAGTGAAATAGGCTAGTAAGACAGGGAATCAATAGATGGATCTGGAACCTGGCAAGAAGTCCATGTGGACATCAATAAGATGAAATAAGATGGCTGCTGGAAGTCCCTCGTGAGATTCTGCCTTCCAGAATGAGATTCCCTCCAGAAGCCAGGAGAAGCCCTGGATATTCTCGATGGACACCGTCATTGGGCTCACCTGGGGGATTGATGGGTGGGGTAATCAATCAAAACAGCAAACAGCTGGAACTCCTCCCATGCCATTAGCAAAGGGGTGGAATAATTAATGATTTAATAAATTATTGGCCTAACTAACCCGATGTGCTCTTGAAATTCATTTCTGCAGCACAGTCAAGAACCTAGACAAAATCCGGTAACAGTAGTATAGAAATATAACTGATTTGAGTACATTAACTTTGTATCTTGTGACCTTACAAAATTCACCTATCAGTTCTAACTTTTTTTTGTAGATTCCTTATGGTTTTCTACATACACAATCATGTTGTCTGCAAATAAAGACAGTTTTACCTCTTCCTTCTTTTCCTTACCATATTAGACAGCTAGGACTCCGGAACTATGTTAAATAGATAGTGAGAGCAGACAACCTTGCCTTACTCCTGAGCGTAAACAGAAAGTATTTAGAGTGTCACAATTAAGTATGATGTTGACTATCGGTTTCTTCATAGATATTCTTAATCAAGTTTAGGACATTCTTTTCCTAGTTGGCTGAGAGTTTTAAACATGAAAGGTGTTGAATTTTGTCAAATGCTTTTTTTTGTATTTATTGAAATGATAATGTCTTTTCCTTTTATTCTATTAATATGGTGAGTTATGCTAACCAACCTTCTACTTTATTCTTAAATATGCTGAGATTTTTATCATGAATGGGGAACTGAATTTGTCAAATGCATTTTCTACATCTATTGAAATGATCATGTGTTGTTTCTTCTCTATTACAGTAATATGATGAATTAGATTGATTGCTTTTTTTTTTTTTTTTAATGTTGAACAAACCCTGCATTCTTAGGAAAAATTCCACTTGGTCAAGATGCAATACCCTTTTTACGTATTGTTTAATTTTATTTGTTAAAAGTTCAGTAAGCATTACTCCAAAGAAGATATACAAATGACCAATAAACATATGAAAAGATCGTCAATGTCATTATTTGTTAGGGAAATTATTACTCAGTCACAAAAAGGAAGTAAGTTCTAATACAAGCAACAACATGGATGAACCTTGAACACTTACTGAGTGAAATAAGACAGTCACAAAAGGACAAATATTATATGAATCCACTTCCATGAGATATTTAGAAGAGGCAAATTCATAGAGACAGAAAGTAGACTGGAGGTAACTGGAGGAGGTGTTGGACAGATGCAGTCTGCAAGAAACTGAGTGCTGTTAACAATATGAGCTTGAAAGGGAATCCTTCCCCAAACAAGCCTCAGATGAGAGTACAGCCCTGACCAATACCTTGATTGCAGCTTTGCAAGATCCTAAAGCAGAGACCCAGCAAAACCATGCTCAGACTTCTCACCCACAGAAACTGTGAGACAATAAATGTGTGTAGTTTTAAGCTGTAAAGTTTGTGGTAACATCGTTATGTAGCTATAGATAAATAATACACATATGCTCTATACTGGTGAATGTACTATATGCACTTGATAAGAATGTGTATTTTGCAGTTGTTAGAAATAGTGTTCTATAAATATCATCTAGGGCAAGGTTTTTCATAATATTGTTCAAATTTATGTTTATGCTGATTTTTTGTCTGCTTTTTCTATTGCTGAGAGAAGAATTAAGATCTTCAACTATGACTGTGGAATTTTTTATTTCTCCCTTTAATTCTTTGAATTTTTGCTTCATATATTTCGAGTTCAGTTAGCAGACACACCCACATTTATGATGTTATAGGTTCCTGATGAATTAATTTTTTTGTTATAAAATGTCCCTCTTTAGTTCAGAAATGCTTTTTGTCTTGAAATCTATTTTATTAACTATTAATATACCCACTTCAGTCTTCTTATGCTTACTACTTGCATGGCATATCTCTTTGTATCCATTTACTTTCAACCTAGCTGTGTCTTCATATTTTAAATGCATCTCTTTTACACAACATAGTTGAGTCTCATTTTTTAATCCATTCTAACAACCTCTGCCTCATATTTACCTTAATTCGTTTATTTTTAATGTAATTATTGATATGATCGAATTTAAGTCTATTTTGGGGACCCAGGTCCCCTTAAGTACTTAGCATGTAGCCACCTACGTGACCTAGACATAAATTAAACTTAACAACCCTCCCCGAGGGGAGAGAGAATGCATATATGGTATCATAAACTATAATCTTCCCAAAACAGCAAATGTTCTTGGTAAAGCCCTTCCTAGGAGTGTAGTGAAAATATCACCACACCCTAAGTGTATGCTTCATGTGACCCTAGCAGGAACTCTGTTCTCATACTCTATGGAATGTCCTTGTTCTGAAACCCCTTATAAATCACCCCTCATTTTCTTATCTCTTTGCAGAGCTCTAACTTCATTCATTCTTTGACCGGCCGCCATCAAAGAGTCTCTCCTGTCCGTAAGTCCCAATAAAGCTTATGCCTGACTAAAAGCCAGGTGTGTTCTTTGGTCTTGCGACCTTACCAACTCATTCCCTTCAGGAGTTGGGCTGTAGTCTACCATTATTATTTGTTTTCTATCCCCAACCCCCAAATGTTTTTCCTTATTTTTTCTCTCTCCTTTCCTTCTGGGACACCAATTATATGTACATTAGACTGCTGGATGTTATCTAACAAAAACAGAGCCTAAGGCTCTGTTCATTTTCTCTCAATCTTTTTTCTCTCTCATCTTCTAATTGCAAAATAATTTGTATTGCTCTATCTTGAAGTTCAATTACTCCTTCCTCTTCATCTCTATTCTGCTGTTAAATCCACCGAAGAATTTTAATTTCAAATATGGTTATTTTCAGTTCCAGAAATTTCATTGTTTACGGTTTCTATTTCATTCCTGAGATTTATTGTGAGCACAACTTCTTTTCTCTATTGAGAACATGTTACATTTCCCTGATTCTCTACAGGTTGAGTAATTTTGGATTATATTCTGGGCATTATAAATGTTAAATTGTGAAGACTCTGGATCTTGCTATTTATCTCTGGTTGTGTTTTTTTTATCTTTCATTTTGGCATGCAATTAATTATTTTGCTTTGACAAGAACCTAAACCCTGTTTCTTGGGCTGCAAATCTGACCTTTTATCTTTAGCTGAGTTGCTTTGAATCTAATTTGCATACACATGGTTAACAAGAGATGTGAGAAGACATAGTTTGGGAATCTCTTCCCCAGCTCTTTCCCTTCCAGAATTCCACCCTATATCCCCCTCTGCTCCAATCACCATGCTTTACTCAGATTTAATCTTGTTCCCCCGGCCAGGAAGACTATAATTTTTCCAGGTTCCAATATTAACTGGCCTCAAAGCAATACTCATTCAGTACAACTGCCCTCCTTCACACACAGACTCCCCATCAGAATCTGCCTACTTCTGTTTACTCTCTACTCTCTTCCAAATGCTGTATTTTGTATCATGTACAGAGTTTATGATTGTTATCTGCTAGATGCTGTTATCTGTTAGAATTTTACCCATTCTTAGCAGTGGACTCAATAATGTATAACTACCACCCTGATTTGTGCCCTTTGTATAATTTCACAAATTCAGTAATTCAGATAGCAAGGCATTTAGTAAACCAGCAACTTGGAAATATTACTATTCTACCTAGCACAAAAAATTACTAATAATATTATTAGAGTTTTCATTTAATCAAAGTTTAGAAAAAATTAATAAATACTAAGTTTTAAAATTACAACCCAACTTGTTATACTTACCTAGCTCCCAAGATATCCTTCTTGGCAAGGCCTATTCCAGCTATAACTTTTACTCTCACAATTCGTGAATTTTCCTAAAAAACAAAAATATATATTTTATTTTCATGCACTTTATAATTTAACTAAGACACATACCTTAAGACTATATATCAAGTAATTAGAATGACATTAAAATTAATTAGAAGGGGAGGCGGCTGTGGCTCAATCAGTAGGGCTCCCGTTTACCATATGGGAGGCCCCGGGTTCGGTTCCCGGGGCCTCCTGGTGAAGGCAGGCCTGCCTGTACGGCGTGGTTAGCTGACCCAGCGAGCACAAGCAGCAAGGGGGGCATAAATGAATAAATAAATAAAATCTTTAAAAAAATAAAATAAAATAAAATAAAATAAAATAAAATTAATTAGAAGAATCTGCTTTTCCTAGAATTTGATTAAAAGCAATGTAAGAGGAGGAGCACATGTGGCTCAAGCTCCCACCTCCCACAAGGGAGGTCTCAGGTTCAGTTCCTGGTGCTTCCTGCTAAAACAAAAATGAACAACATGCAAAACAAATGAAAAACCAACTCAGGGAAGCTGATGTGGTTCAGTGGCTGAATGCCGGCTTCCCACATATGAGGTCCTGGGTTCAATTCCCAGCCCCTGGTACCTCAAAAAAAAAAAAAAGAGCTATGTAAGAGAAGATAATGAAAATGAAATTCTTATTTGTACCTGACTTGATTATCTACAAAGAAAGGCCAAAAAACTAGAGTCAAATTATTACTATCAATAAGAACTTATCATTTTTATCAAGAATATCTAAAGTAAAATTATTAGAATATGAATTTATCAATATTGCTATGTACATGACAAAAAAAATAAAAATCAACAGTTCATAATATTTTTAGTAACTAATTAGAAAAGGTAATTATTTTTAAAATCCTGCTCAACAGATTAAATGTCATTTAATTACTGTAATGTATTGATACCATAATGTATCAGATACTCAATTTCTTGAATGTGATATGGTATTAATAACAGCATTGGTACTGATAATGGTATTTATATAAGAATGTATTAAGATTTTAGAGCTACATATTGAAGTATTTAAGAATAACGTGTCATGAAATCTGCAATTTACTCTCATGGCTCAGCAAATGTGTGTGTGAGGAGGGAAGAGAATAAAGCATTGTAGATCCAGCTGACAGCTATACAGATGTTCATTATATTACTCTTTCAACTCTTCTGTAGATTGGAAATTATTCAAAATAGAAAGTGGATGATAAAATATCATAGAGCACAATGTATATGGTTAATAATTTACAAGTAGACAAAGCTATTAGATTATTAGATACATCGGAATAAAATTAATGAGAAATATAAAAATCTTTATGGATAAAATTATAAAATATTATTTAAGAACATAAGAGAAGACTTAAATAAATGGAGAAATCCACTATGTTTAGGATGAAAATGTTTAACATTATTATGTTGTCCATTTTCTCCAAAGTAATCTATAAATTCAACACAATTCCAACCACCCCTCACATTTTGTCATAGATCTTAGCAAATGATTCTGAAATTCAGAGAACAGTAAAAAATTTGTAAAGAAGTAAATAATAACACTCAAGTACTATGTTATATCATATACCAAAACAAATTCCAGATAGATTAAAGTATAAAAGTGAAAATTTTTTAATTTTCATAAGAAATTTTAGATTATTTCTATGACATTAGGGTATAAAAGGATTGAAAATACAAACACTAAAGAGGAAAATTGTTAAATTTAATGACATTTAAATTAAATACCTTTTATTTAAGAAAAGATGCCATGAGAAAAATGAAAAACAAGAAGATAGACTGGGTGGACGTATCTGAAATATGTATTGCTTACAAATAATCATTATCCAGAATATAAGAAGAACTTCTAAAAATCAATACAATATAAGCAATCTACTAGAAAATATCATAAAGAATGTTTAATAAATGCATGAAAAAAAATCAGTAATCACAGAGAACTCTAATATACTAGTTGTGGAAATGCATAGGTGGAAGTATCATTTTGAAGAGATATTTGGCAATATTTACTAAAGCTCTAAATCAATAACCTGGGAATTCCACTTGTAGAGGTATCCCCTAGACAAACTCTTACTCATGCATACAAGAACATAAGTATAATTGCATTCACAGTGGCATTTAAAAGATCAATATGAAATACTGTTGCATAACAGATAGCCACCTAATTGACTCTATTCTAAAATTATTCCACTGATAAATAGTAGTTCCTAATCCCTTGAGCAAAGGTCTGGGTCAGAGAAAATATACATATCATAGAGCATTTATTTCAAACTTCTTCCATTTCTAAAGACTTATTACAATCTTCGTCCCCAGCTTCACTGAATAAATATAACTGAAATATTTTATTAGTTCCAAAAGCCAGACGGCAAATTTCAATAACACAAAAACCCTTGATTACAGATGTTGGATAAAATATAACTTCCCTCTATCACCACATAAAATTAAATACCTAACTGATCTTCCAAGAAAGAAGGGAAATTCTCCAGTATCAGAAATAAAGACAATTGAAAACCAGAATGGAAAACATGTAAACTGAAGTTACAGTTTTTCTCAGAGGATTATGATTCCCAAAAATCTGAAGGAATTTACAGATTACCCTTTTTTCCTGGCAGAGTCACTGAATAAATATGCCAATTGAAGTATTCCATTAGCCCTAACAACCAGTCAACTTTTCCAGTTGACTGGCAAGTGATTATACTGCATTAAAAGGTATTAATCTCCAAGACTGAAAATTAAAATCCTTTCTCAGATGACCTAATTAATAAGTACAAAGTTTTTCAAGTGGTAAAGTACAATCAGAAGTGACATTACCGGGAAGCGGCTGTGGCTCAATCAGTGGGGCTCCCGTTTACCATATGGGAGGCCCCGGGTTCGGTTCCCGGGGCCTCCTGGTGAGGGCGGGCCCGCCCGCACGGCGTGGTTGGCTGACCCAGCGAGCACGAGCAGCAAGAGGGGAAAAATGAATAAATAAATAAAATCTTAAAAAAAAAAAAAAAAAGAAGTGACATTACCAAGCAGTGCTACTGGATAATCTTATCTTTACCAAAATCAAACAAGCATTGATAACTTGCATATGACCTTATTATTCTCCTCTAAAATGTTAATCTATATTTGTGGCACTCCTAATTTAAAAAAAACATCCATGTTGACTTTTGTTGAAACTACCTCCTTGGAGTTTCCTGGAGAAAAATCTAACAAGCATTAATTGATAACAATTCCAGGGGATTTTAAATTACTCCCAAACACATTTAACTTTTAAAACTTTTTCCTTGCACTGTCTACCACAAAAATCAGATCTAGTTATTTTAAATGCTGTGGTTAATTGATGTGAAGCTATACCAACTTAAAGATTATTTCATAAAACTAAGAAATGCCATTTATTTTCATATGTGAACTTCATTTTATAATTTTATGACAGAAGATTGTCAAAACTGGTCTTGTAAGTCACATCCACATCCAAATTATATTCTCTGACATCGTCTTTGAAAATGAAGGACAGCAGCATAAATGCTGCAATTAGATACCAAAGTCTTCAATGGTTTTAGAACCTTAATACTAAGTAAGAGTATTCCTAACAGAAATTTGGATAGTCTTCAAAAATGAATGAAAAGGAAACAAAAATTAAACAATCAAAACAGGAGCAGGAAGGTTATCCTCAAATAGATCAGAGCTCCTCACTCAAACTCAAGTTTGAGTTTTCCCCTTCTTCTCATAAGTAAGAGAGCTTTTCTGAGTTATGAGTGAAATGGAAAAGATACAAAGTACAGGCAATGAGAAATGGCTTGTCTCAGTGACTGGGAGAAATAAATTGGCAATGTGTTATCTATGCAGGCAGCTTCACTAATTAAAGGCAGCTTTCCAAGGTTGAGCTTTAGTTCCACAATTCAGGAATATCTACTACTTACACCTTAATCTCTACTCAAACCACCCCCCACCCAAAAAAACAGAAAAAAACAAGAATAGGAAACAGAGAGCTTCAGGATCTTGCCAACTCTTACAGATCTTGGTAGAATTTTTTTCTTACTGTCTTCATCCTTCTATTCCTCCCCCTCCTCCTCTTCCTCCTCCTACTACCACTACCACCACTACTACTACCATTACTACCATACTACCACTACCACCACCACCACCACCACCACCACCACCACCACCACCACTACCACTATTTTGGTTAGCTCCTGACAATCAAGGAAAGCTCTGTCATAACACTAGCTGGATACAAGCTTAGGGAAGAGATGCCTCGGAGTCTAACTTCCAGCAATAACATATTAAAATATCAAAATGTCCAAGTTTAAACAAAATATAACAAAACATAAAAAGAAACAGGAAGAGATGGTCCAGACAAAAGAGAAGATTAAAGCTTTAGAAATCATCAATATGGAGGACAAGACATGGGACATACCAGACAAAGACTTTTATTTTATTTTATTTTATTTTATTTTTTTACCGGGAGGTCCCGGGGAACGAACCCGGGTCCCTCCATATGGGAGACGGACGCCCAACCATTTGAGCCACATCCGTCCCCCGACAAAGACTTTTAAAAAATGGTCTTAAATGTGCTCAAAGAACTAAAGGAAAACATGAACAAAGAATAAAAGAAATCAAAGAAAAAAAGAGATGAACACACAGAAAATATTAACAGAGAAATGGAAAATATGAAAATGACCTAACCAGAGCTGAAGACCACAGTAACAGAAATTAAAAATGCCCTAGAAGGATTCAACAGCATATTGGAGCTGGCAGAAGAACGAATTAGTGAACTTGAAGATAAGACTACTGAAATCATCCAGTCTAAAGAGAAGGGGAGGGAAGCGGATGTGGCTCAAGTGATTGGGTACCTGTCTACCATATAGGAGGTCCAGGGTTTGATTCCCAGGGCCTCCTGGTGAATAGCAAGCTGGCCCATGCACTGAGCTGGTCCATGTGGAGTGCTGGCCTGCGCAGGAGTGCTGGCCCATGCAGGAGAGCTGGTGCAGCAAGATGACGCAACAAAAAGAGACACAGAAGAGAGACAATGAGAGATGCAGCAAAACAGGGAGCTGAGGTGGTGCAAGAGATTGAGCAGCCTCTCTCCACTCCAGAAGGTCCCAGGATCAGTTCCTGATGCCGCCTAAAGAGAAGACAAGCAGACACAGAAGAACACACAGAGAGCAGACAGCGAGTGCAAAACAATGAGGGAGGGGGGGGATAAATAAATAAATAAATAAATAAGCAAATAAATAAATCTTTTAAAAAAATAAAATAAAGAGAAGGGGAAAGAATGAAGAAAAGTGAATAGATTCAGATGAACCTGTGAGGCAACCATCAAGCATACCCATATACACATTGTGGTAGTCTCATAAGAAGAAAGAGAAAGATTATGTTTATTAACTAATATATTTCTTTGGGTGTGAGACCCTTTTTGATTGGACTACATCAATGAGGTGTGACTCAGGCTGAGTTTCCCCCCACTTGCTGGAGCTGATATAAACAGAGACTCTGAGAGAAATAGACACAGAGGAAAGGGGAGCTCTGTCCTTGTTCCAGCCATGTGAGAGAAAGGACTCCAGGTTCGCCCAAAGCTGCAGAAAGGCAAAAAAGCCCCGAGAGACTAAGAAAAGAGGCCCAGAAAGAGAGAAGCCCTATGCCTGGTTGCCCACAGCTGAGCTCCAGGAGAGAACAGATTCTGGAGGGGAAGGTAGAGACCTCAGCAGAGATCAGCAGCCATCTTTGCTATGTGGCTGGACACTAGGATTACCCGTAGTTGATTTTGGTGAGAAAGCATCTCTGATGGTGCCTTGATTTGGACATTTCATGGCCTCAGAATGGAAGCTTTTACCCCAAATAAAATTCCCAATATAAAAAGCCAACCCATTTCTGGTACTTTGCTTCAGTAGCCTTTGGCAAACCAAGACAGTATTTAAAAAGACAAAATTTACAAAGAAAGAGGACACATCATGGAAGTCCAAACAGCCACACTACTGTGTGAAGTGGAGGGCAGCAAGAAAGGCCAGAGAGATGGCAGGGACCAGAAAACACAGGCCTTATTAGCCATGCAACAGAATCTAGACTTCATTCTACCTAAGCACAACAGAGGGGATTTAATATAGATGAGGGACAAGCAGAAATGGAATTTAGAACAATGTCTCTGGCTACAAGATGAAGAATGGACTAGCAAGGTATCTACTAATGCAGTAATGTAATCCCAACATGGTGGCCAAAATTTGACTAGCAGCAGTGGAGATTTTGAGAAGTGTATAAATTGAAGATATTAAGAGGGTGAACTGACAAGACCTAATATTGACTGAATGTGGGGGTAAAAAGGAGGAAGGAATCAAGACCAATGCCCCGGTTTCTAGTATGGGCAACTGGGTGTATAGTGATGTCATTCATTAAAATAAGAAACAAAGGAAACCCAGACTTCTATGGCCAACTGATTTTCAACAAGGATGCCAAAGCCACTCAAAAGAGAAACAATAATCTCTTCAACAAATGTTACTGGAAAAACTGGATATACATGTATAAAGGAATGAATTTGGATCCCTACATCATGCTATATACAAAAAAATAACTCAAAATGGATCCATAACCTAAAGAGCTAAAACCATAAAACTTTTAGAATACATAGGGGGAAATCTTCAGGACCTTGTATCAGGCAATGGATTCTTAGCACAAGCAACAGGAGAAAAGATAAATTGGCCTTCAACAAAATTAAAAATGTATGCATCAAAGGACATTATCAAGAAAGTAAGAAGATAAGCGACAGAATGGGAAAAAATAGTTGCAAATCATATCTGATAAAGGTTTAATATCTAGAATATGTAAAGTACTCCTACAACTCAAAAAAAAAAAAAAAAAGACAAGCAACCCAATTAAAAAATGGTAAAAGGACTTAAATAGATATTATTCCAAAGAGCTACAAGTGGCCAATAAGCACATGAAAAGATGCACACATCATTAGCCATTTGGGAAATGCAGATTCAAACCACAATGAACTACCTACTTCACACCCACTAGGATGGGTATTAAAAAAAAACAAAAAGACAATAACAAGCACTGGTGAGGATGTAGAGAAATTGGTACTGTTGTGCACTGCTGGTGAGAATTAAAAATGCTGCAGCCACTGTGGAAAACAATATGGTGGTTCTTCAACAATTTCAAAATAAAATTTCCATATGACCCAGCAATTCCACTTCTAAGTATAAAGTCCAAAGAACTGAAAGCACGTACACAAAGAGATATTTGTACACCAATGTTCAGAGTAGTCTTATTCACAATATCCAAAATGTGGAAACAACCCAAATGTCCACTGATGAATGAATGGAATGGATAAACAAAATGTGATATATATATATGTACAATGGAATATTATCCAGCCATAAAAAGGACTGAAGTTTTGATACATACTACAGTATGAGTGAACCTTGGAATCATCAAGTAAAATAAGCCATACACAAAAGGACAAATATTGTATGATTCCACTTATATGAAATATCTAAAATAAGCAAATTCGTAGAGACAGAAAGTAGATTAGAGGTTACCAGGGGGTACAGGAGGGGGAATGGGGAGTTATTGCTTAATGGGTACAGAGTTTCTCTTTTAGATGATGAAAACATTTTAGTAATAGAAGGTGGTGATGGTAACACAACACTTTAAAAATAATTAATGCCATTAAATTGTACACCTAGAAATGGTTTAAATAGCAAATTTTATATTATCACAATAAAAATAAAGAAACAAAGGAGAACAAAGTTAGTGGAAACTGATCAGTCTAGTACTGAATATGAGGAGTTTCGTGTAGATGTAATTGGACACGTGGAATAAATGCTAGATAGAAGGTGAAAAAGGAGAACAATTCTTTCAGGACTTCATACACCAAGCTAAGGAGACAAGCACAGAGGGCCAAGAAAGGAGGAATAATGTCAGATTTCAAATCTGGCAGTATGAATTGAAAGAGGCTAAAACCAGGATCTGAGAAACCAGTTATGGGTAATCCAAGGGCCTAGGTTAGATATGAGAGTCTGATCTTAGACAGTTGTGATGGTGATGAAGTAATGGATCTAATACACAAAAGCTATGTGTCTTTGCCCCTTGACTTCTTGTGGAGGAAGAAGTAAAGGCATTCATTTTCAGGTTTCTGGTTTGAGTAAGTAAGGTGCTTAGGAGTATTTTTAAAAAAAGACAGAGTAGAAGGTTTTCAGAGACAGCTGATGAGATCAATTTTGGACATGTTGCCTTTGAAAAGCCTGTAGATCATCTAGATATATGGGCCTGGTGCTCAGTAGAGGTGAGCTCAAGATAAAAATGTGGGATATGTGGAAGGTCATGGACATGGTTAATCCATGAAAAGAGAGTATAAACCTCATATTATAAGCAGTGAATTAAATATACCCTATTATCTCTGCTACATCCTTAAACACCACTAAAATAAGAGCAAATGAATAAAAAAAGCATAGCCCACAAAGACAAAGAGAATGAGAAAAAAGATAATTGCATATAAAAGATGTTGACCAGCTTTAGAAAATATAAGTAGTGACATACTAAATTAAAGAAAGGTGAACCTAACCACTGCAAAAGGGAAATGAGTAAGTAGCAAGTTTACTCAAACCAGCAAACCACCAAAAAGCTTAGGAATTGGAGGTATCAGGTATTTCTGAAGGCAGGACATAGGGTGTGACTAAAAATAGTAGGATTCGTAGAAAGTCTGTGTGAAGAAACGTTAGACTCCCAGATCCTCTACCCAAGTCTATAAAGTGAAGCGATTACTTCTCTCCTATCCAACAAGAAAATGTTTCTCTTCTGGATAAATTGATCCAGAAATGTCCTGGACATGGTGACACTAGTAGGTACAGCTGAAAGCAGGAAGAAGGCACCTTATTAAAAAACAAAGGAAAAAAAGGCACAGTGAGCTCCCCAGGCCCCTTACTCCACTTAGTTCCAAAAACTTTGGCTGCCAGACTTATACACACCATACTGAAAAATGGAAGACTCCTCTCTGAGGAAAGTGAGTGGCTCACAGGGACCCATATGCCATAAATACTGATGTGAGAACACCACAATGAAATGGTAGCTTCAGATCACCCTACTGTGGGATTATCCAGTCAAGAACACCTAATCACTCATACATAGTATGTAAGTCATCAAAAGAGAGAATAAATTAGGAAAGAAGAAAACAAGAGATCAAGGAACAAAGGATAGAGCACAGAAAAAAAAAAAAAAATTCAAGAAAATTCTCAAAATGATGGCAATGGAAGGCCCCAGATGATGGTTATTCAGCAGGTGTAACATACAAGCAGTATAGTTGGAACACCACAACACAGCAAGAGACTGTGTCCAACAAGAACAATGAAAAAGAAACTAGGAGCATTCGTGATAGTTTTTGGTGGTTTTGTTTTGTTTTGTTTTGTTTTATTGCATTGAGTGGTTTTAAAGCTCTCTCAGACAGTTTGTAATTAAATTCATGATGGATGTACAGAAAACTAAAGCAAACCAAAAATTAAAAGTGTAATAAATAATCATAAACATGGTACAATGGTTGAGGATATGAATACTGTATTTACATAGTCATAATAATATAAACACTGATTATTTAACAAAAAAATTGCTAGAGTGGAAAGAAAAGAAGTATACATTTTTCCCTTTTATTTATTTTTAGCACATATGCTATATAAATTATGATGTCCATATTTTCCAAACTGAAAATTGGCACTATGGACTGACAGCAGTTTTTAAGCCACCCCTCAATGTGCAAACTTACTTGAAGCATTTAATGAACATGCTTTACTGGAAAATAAAATAAATGAAATTGGAATATTCTAATAAAGCTGGAGAATATGATTGCTATATATTTGCTATGCATGCGTCAAAACTCCTCAGGAGTCTTTGACAGAAATAACCATGATAAACAAGAATACTCTAAATCCTCAGATTTATAAAGAATACTCTGAATCCTTAGATTTAGGATAGAACGGTAGTTCTGATAGTTTATTCCCTGGACCAGTAGTATTAGCATCATCTTTGATTCTGGTAGAAATCACAAATTATCCACATCTACTACATCAGACACTCTGGAGTGGGGCCAGAAATCTGTGATCTAGGGTGGGACCAGAAACCTTCTGGCGATTCTGACAGACACTAAAGTTTGAGAGCCACAGGGACAGAGTGTGGGGGTGGGGAAGGGGGGCTGCTACAGTGAATGCCCTTACAGGAATATTATTTATTTAGAATATATAACTTTATTTATTAAGTCAGTACAATATAATATCCAAGAAAAGGTCATCATTTTATATCTTAATACTACTTTTAAACGTGATAGCACCACATATGCCTATTTATACATAAAATTTCACTATCAGGATACATATGAACCTGATAACCTTGAATACCAATATCTGGAAGGCTGAGAAGTGTGGGTAGAAGGAAGACATCTGTTGATAGTTCAAATATTGGAGAGGATGTAGAGCAACTAAAATTCTCATGCATCATTGATGGGAGTATAAATTGGTATACTTTGGAAAACTGTTCAAAAGTTTCTTATAAGGTTAAATATACCTTATTTAACCTTAGCCTAGGACCCAGCAATCACACTTCTAGGTATTTACCCGAGAAATGAAATTTCCACAAAAAGATTTGTACATGAATGTTCATAGTAAGTTTAAACATAATAGACAAAAGCGGCAAACATTCAAGTATCCATCAAAAGGAGAATAGATAAACAACTATGATATAGTCATTCAATAGAAAACTACTCAACAATTAAAAGAATAAACTACTGATACACGCAACTATGTAGATGAATCTCGAAAACATTATGTCAAACAAAAGAAGCCAGACACAAAATAGTAAATATTGTATGGTTCTATTTAAAGGAAGTCCCAGAACAGGGAAAAATAATTCAACATGATAGAAAGTTGCCTGTGGGGATAGGGGGTAGGGGGTAGGGTGGGATTGCTGGAACAGAGGCCAAAGGAACATTCTAGAGTGCTAGAAATATTTTATATCTTCATTGGATTGTTGGTGATACATGTAGAAAATCATTAGATTGTACATTTGAGATGTGCATTTCACTGTTTATAAATTTTACTCCCCCTGCCCGAAAAGAAGGAAAGCAAAATAAAGACATTTTCAGATAAACAAAACTGAAGTTCATTACAAGCAAATCCTCAATGAAAGAAATTCTAGAAGATGTACTTCAGGCAGAAGAAAAGTGATCCCACATGGAAAGCCTGATATGCAAGAAGAAATAAGAACAAAGAAAATGTTAAGTATGTGAGTAATGAGCATTAGCTATAACAATTAATAGCAACGTTAATGATGTTTTGTGCGTGTGTGTGCACACCCACATGTTTAATGATTTTCCATTCTACTTGGAATCCAATTAAACATTCTTAAAATTGCCTATGGAAGAAAAGAAGAGCCCAATAAAATTGACTGGTCTCTTCTGTTCTCCAGCCTGATCTCCTGGCAACTTCCCTCTACTCCACTATTCTAGCATTTAAGTTCTTCTCCACCTCATCTTTTGCACATACAAGTCTATCTTCCTGGAAGGCTTTTTGCTTTTACCTAGCTAATCAACCTTAGTTTCAGCTTAAATGTGACTTCCTCAGCCTTTCCTGATACTCTTTCCCCTCCTCCATACCATGCAAGATTAATTAATTTTCTGTTATATACTTTAATCTTATACTCCTTTTCCTTCCTAGTATTTATAAAACATTTGATGTCAGATTATTTAATATCCTTCTCTCCCTCTAGGACATAAATTCTATGAGACTAAGGTGCATGCCTGTTGTCCACCATTTTTATCTCATGGTCTAACCCAAATGCCTTATACATACTAGTGTTCAATGTATATGTTGAGTATATATGGAACTCAAGTGCTTCAGAGATATACCTGAAAACTTTAACAAGAAAAGAAAGAAGATAATAAGATCTTAAGAACAATTACATGTGGGAAGTGGATGTGGCTCAAGCGACTGAGTTCCCGCCTATCACATGGGAGGTCCTGAGTTCCATCCGGTGCCTCCTGGAGAAGACGAGCAAGACAGCAAGCTGGTGTGATGGGCAGGCACAGGAAGCTTACACAACAAGGAGACACAAGGAGGAAAGACAAGGAGAGACACAACAAAGGAGGGAACTGAGGTGGCTCAAGCCATTGAGCACCTCTCTCCCACATGGAAGGTCCCAGGTTTGGTTCTCGGTGTCTCCTAAAGAGAAGACGAGCAGACAGAGAGCACACAGCAAATGGACACAGAGAGCAGAAAGTGAGTGCAAACAACTGGGTGTGGGGGGAATAAATAATAAAATAAACCTTGAAAAAAACAACTACATGTTAATTCTGCACATGTTCTACTCATCATCTTCCTGAGAATGAGCCAGATCTGCAACCTACTAGGAGGGGGTCACTGAGTAAATCACAATTTCAGATTCCCTATCTGTAATGTGGGGATACTACTATCTACTTTTCCAATACTGTTGTGATGATCAGTGCAAATTTCTGTAAACTCCTAACCTGGTGTTGGCATAGCAGGTGTTCAATGAAAGGCAACTAATATTTTTTTAGCCTAAAGAAGAAACATTTTCACTAAAACATATTTTTGCACTAATATGATTGTTTGTTCACATTACCCTCTTCATTGTCCCAACATCTCACATCAGTGGAAGCCAGACTCAAATATTTATTCACCAAGAATTTCAGAAAAGTCTTACCAAAACCTTTTTCATTTGTGCAAATGAATGTCTCTTCCTTCCTTTATCTCCAAACTCCTCCTACTCCCTCCATGCATTTATCCTCGTAAAACGATGACAGGATTGGCAAGGGAGCCAGAATAAATAAAAGCTTCAAGGGGGTGAGGTCAATAATATTGAATGCCACATAATTCAGAATAGTTGGTTGAGCAATTCAAATCAGCAATCTAGCTTAAAGGTTCAGTGCTGGAGTGAATAGCAATTATGTTAAATCTTTGAAGTTCTTACATCTCCAGGTACTGTAGTATATTTCTAATACCAGAGATAGCTAGGGGAAGGGAGAATCAGCTGATTCAAATATCCTGGCCGGAGAGATGTTAAATAATTTATTCAAGATCACTGAGTAAGTATCAGGGCCAGAATCCAACCTAGTCAAATCCCAATCTATATTCATTCCACACCAAATGATTTAGTCACAAGGTCCCTTCCACCTCCAAAATTCTATTTTTTATGTGATATATGAATTCCTAATAGCTAACTGTAAAATAAAAAAATTATAGCCCCTTCTCATCTTCTCTTCTCTTCCTGTACAGAGGAGTCAACAGCAGGCCCACTGTAGGCTGGGTAAGGGGGTGGAAAGGGAGTTCAGTGGTCAGCATGCTCACCACTGTGAGGTACTAAGGAGAAAAGGGAGGTGCCATGTTGAGGTGCGTAAGGGGCATGCCCACTGGCATGGGGCACTGGGGAGGGGAGAAAGATGCTGCAGAAAGAGGCAATGGCAGCATTCCCCTTGGCAACCACAGAGGCAGGGAGATAGAGACAGGGTGCAGAAGTGACAGGCAGAGGAGATGCCTGCAAGTTTGGGATATTAGTTACATTGAACAAGGTAAATGGATTGACCAAATAAGTAAATACACTGAAGATAATGAAAGTCAGATTTTTCCCTGTTGGAGAAGGCACTTAGAAACATGGAAAGGGGAAGGCTAGAGAGAACCTTAGGTGTTAGATTTGAATTGGAGAAATTGGTATGAATTCATAATTTTTAAATGTATGTACACAGATTGATATAGAAGTAGCTACAGATTTATGTGCACATTTATATATGTATGTGTGTGCAGTAAACACGCACACACACACATCTCCTTACTCTTCACTGAGAGGGCCAAGAAGCAATGACATCCCAATAGCAATGAGCACAATGAACACCCACATCTTGGCTTCTAAATATCATTTTCTACTAAACTGAACCTGGATTTCTAGAAGAAATGGCTGATTCCAGACAGCTGGGGAAGAAAAAGTGTAAGAGTAACTGGGACATCTTCAGCCAGAAAGTCAGTGCTCAAAAATCATGTCACAAGCACTCAGGAACCTCCTTGAAAGGGCCCCAACTAGCCAAACTGGGATAACTGGAGCATCAAAATACTTAATGATAGTAATTGATTACAACCTAGTGAATATAGTGGGATTCTACAAGTCCTTGCTGATACAAATAAATAAATGAATTCATAAAAGTGAGGAAAGGGAAAGTTCATCTTACATAGAATACCAACTAATAAAGAGGGAAAATAAAAAAAACTAGTGGTATTTGATCCAGATGAGTTACCAATGGATGCTAAAATTGGTGGATGGAGATTTGATGAGTTAGGATATTGGCATAAAATAAGAATATGTCTCCTCAAAATACTAACCAATTACAAAAGGCAAAATGGTGACTTTACAAAAAACAAACCTGGCACACACCAAAGGACCAAGTGATTAAGGTTATCATCAACAGTGATGGGATAGATCAATATCATATACCCCTGATGAGATGCACAGAGAACACAGCATCATTGACAGGTCATGAGGAAATAATGAGCAGAATCAGGCTGAAGGACATAGTACAGGATGTATGGTCCATAATCCTTAAAACTGTCAAGGGTAAGAAAAACAGGGAAAGAATGAGAAATGGCTCTGGATTAGAAGAGACTGAAAAGACAGGAAAATGGATGCTGATGGATGGGATGATAAGCCAGAAAGGAAAACGAGAAAGTATTAGAACAATTATCAAAATTTAAATGGGGTATGTGGATTGGATGGTAGTGTTGTATGGATGTTGATTCCCTGGCTTGGCTGTTATGTAGAAAAGTGTTCTTATTTTAGGAAAATACACACTAGAGCATTTAAAGGTGATGGGCATTGTGTCTTCAGCTTGCCTTCAAATGGTTCAGGAAAAAACTAATGAAAATGGGGAAAAGAATTATGGAGAATACACAGCAAATCTCTTAGAGCTAATAAATGAATTCAGCAAAGTGGTGGGTACAAGATCAACACCCCAAAATCAGAAGTGTTCCTATAGACAAGCTATGAACAATTAGAAGAAGAAATCAAGAAAAAAAAAAAATTCCATTCACAATACCAACTAAAAGAACCAAATATCTAGGAATAAATCTAACCAAGGAGGTAAAGGACTTGTACACAGAAAACTACAAAGCATTGCTAAAAGAAGACCTAAATAAATGGAAGGACATTCCATGTTCATGGATTAGAAGACTAAATATCATTAAAATGTCAATACTATCCAAAGCAATTTATATATTCAATGCAATCCCTATCAAAATTCCAACAACCTTCTTTGCAGAATTGGAAAAACCAATCATCAATTTATACAGAAGGGTAAGGGGGCCTGAATAACTAAAGCCATCTTGAAAAAGAATAATGAAGTTGTAGGACTCACACTTCCTGATCTTAAAACTTAATACAAAGCCACAGTAATCAAAACAGCATGGTACTGGCACAAAGACAGACATGTAGACCAACGGGATAGAATTAAGAGCTCAGAAATCAACCCTCACATTTATGGTCAGCTGATTTTTGACAAGGTAGCAAAGATCACTCAATTGGGAAAGAATAGTCTGTTCAACAAATGGTGCTGGGAAAACTGGATCCCCATTGGCAATAAAAAGAAGGACCCCTACCTCACACCATATAAAAAAATCAACTCAAAATGGATCAAAGACCTAAACATAAGAGCTAGAACTATCAAATTCCTAGAAGAAAAGGTAGGAAAGCATCTTTGAGACCTTGTGTTAGGCAATGGTTTTTTAGACTTTGCATCCAAAGAACAAGGAACAAAAGAAAAAATAGATAAATAGGACTTCATCAAAATGAAAAACTTTTGTGCCTCAAAGGACTTTACCATGAAAGTAAAGCGACAACCTACACAATGGGAGAAAATATTTGTAAACCATAAATGTGATAAAGGATTAATGTCCAGAATATATAAAGAAATTCTTCAACTGTACAACTTAACACAAACAACTCAATTTAAAAATGGGCAAAAGACTTGAACACACATATCTTTAAAAAAAAAAAGATATGCAAATGGCCAGAAAGCACACGAAAATATGCCGAGCATCGTTAGCCATCAGGGAAATGCAATTTAAAACCACAATGAGATACCATTCCATACCCATTAGAATGGCTGCTATTATAAAAACAGAAAATTACAAGTGTTGCAGAGGATGCTTTAAAATAGGAACACTCATTCATTGCTGGTGGTAAAGTAAAATGGTGCTGCCTCTGTGAAAGTTTGGCAGTTCCTCAGAAAGCTAAGTATAAACTACCATATGACCCGGCAATCCCACTACTAGGTATATACCCAAAAGAACTGAAAGCAGGGGCTCAAACAGATATTTGCACACCTATGTTCACAGCAGCATTATTTACAATTGCCAAAAGATGGAAGCAACCCAAGTATCCATCAACTCATCAATGGATAAATAAAATATACATACAGTGGAATATTATTCAGTCATAAAAAGGAAAGAAATTCTGATACATGTGCAACGATAACATGGTTGAACCTTGGAGACATCCTGTTGCATGAAATAATCCAGATACAAAAGGTCAAATGTTGTATGATCTCACTGATTTGAAATAATTAGAATATGCAAACTCAGAGAGAATCTAGAATATAGGCTACCAGGGGACAGAATGGGGCTAGGGAATGGGAAGTTAAGGCATAAAATGCAGAGGGTTTCTATTTGGAATGATGGAAATGTTTCGGTAATGGATGGTGGTGATGGTAGCACAATGCTGTGAATGCAACAGACAGCAATGAAATAGATACCTGAATATGATTAAAAGGAAATGTTAGGGTGTATATATGGTAACAAAATAAGAATTTTTTTAAAAGACTATGGAACTACACTACACAAACCATGAAACCTAAATTAAACCATGGACTTTAATTAATAGTACCATTATAAAAATATGCTATCATCCACTATAACAATGTCCCACACCAATGAGGTGGTATATGGGAATCCTGTATTTTATGCATGAATATTCTGTAAACCCACAACTTCTCTAATAAAGGGAAAAAAAAAGTTATGGAGAATTTGTGCTAAAATGTTAACAGCTGAAGAATCTGCAGGAGGAGGTTATGGGGGTTCTTAGTACTGTACTTGCAACTTTTCTGTCAGTTTTAAAATAATTTAAAAATAAATTATTATTATTATTATTTTAAGATTTATTTATTTACTTTATCCATTTTAAACCAACCCCTTCCCCATTTGCTGTTTTGTGTCCATTCGCTGGGCAATTCTCTGTGTCTGTTTCCTGCCATCTCTTCTCATCCTCCTCCTCCAGTCTTCACCAGGATTCGATCCTGGAGACCTCCGATGTAGGAGAGAGGTGTTCTGCCTCCTGTGCCACCTTGGTTCCTGGTTTTCAGAGCTTTCGGAGCATCTCGTCTTCTCTCCCCTGTGTCTCTCTCCTGTTACGTCATCATCTTGCTGCATGGCTCCCGGGGCCTGGCGGCTCACCAGCACACAGAGCCTGGCAGCCCATGAGCCTTCTATATATACATATTTTTTAATTTTACCAGGAGGTCCCGGGGATCGAACCCAGGTCCCTCCATATGGCGGACGGACGCCCAACCATTTGAACCACATCCGCCCCCTAAAAATAAATTATTTTTAAAAAACAATATTTATTCACCTCTTTGAACCCACAGAAATCCATGAAAAATACTTTGGAATGAATTAAAGAGTTGCAGGAAGCAGTAGGGACAAATACAATACATGAAGGATCGGGATAGATTACTAATGCAACTGCTATTTAAACTGTGCAGTTCTTTTGTGTGCAGTGAAAAAAAGCTTGGGAACTTTCTTTCCAGTTTGTTCCCTGACTCCCTGGGAAGGCAGGGTTGGCCTCTGCTCGGCCTCAGTGGGTCCTCAAGTGTCAGACGTACTCATAGCTACCCTGTGGTTTGTGTACTGCTGTAGCTATTGTCATCAAAAGCATCCTTTCTTATACATGTACAAACTGTACTCTCCACCTGTCAATGGAGAATCTTTATTTCCTTCCTTTCTTTCCCTTCCTTTTGTTTCACTCAGGGTTCAGTTGTAGGAAATAGAAATCTTTATTATTCTATTAGAAACTTTAACTATTTTAACCCAAAGAAGTTAATACAGGGAATCCAGAGCACAGCATAAGCTGGGCTTGCAGAGAATCGGAATACCACCACAAAACTGGCACACCCAGGAAGCTATTACCTCTGCCCCAGTCAGTAAAAGTGGGGAATGAGAGGCCACCACCAGAAATGCTGACTTTAAGAACATAAAGAACATACCCTGTAGCTGCAATCTAGGTATCAGGAAGCTACCACCACCACTATTTCTGTGACTTCCTATCAATAACAATTTTAAAAAGTGACCAGACACTGGAACACTTTTACAGAAAAACTCCAGGCCTACATGACTATCCTTGTCAGCAGAAAAATCCAAAGAAACAGGAAGCTATACTCCACCTCATTTCTACCTTCCAAATCTCAAGTCATTGTACCTAACTGGGGGAAACTATTTGATATCCAGAACACTAAGTGCAAGGGAGTCTGGGGAACACTCCAGTCTTTGCATAACTGGGAGTAGGGTTTCCAGTCTCGATACCCACCATAGTCCTCCCCACCAAAGATTAATGGGATTCACTAGACTGTCAGAGCAAATTTGGTATAAATTATATTAAACTTCTTCCTTAGTTTGTTAATGTTTTAATGACAAAATTCTGCACAGGAGCCAGGGCTATCTCTTCTGATAGACACATGTGGAAGAAGAACTAAAACTCACTGAAAAGTGAGAGGTATTATTATCTAAACTTTAGAATATGCTCATACAGGTGTGACTGAGCAGTCATTCTGTAATACTGTTTAAATTTTCTCGCTAGTTTCTATTCCATTTTCTCCTTGTTTCAGTTCCAAATTTAAAATAAGAACCCTCTTCTTTTACTGTAATAGAAAAGCTACCTTACTTTTAATCAACAGCAGAGGGCTATTCCCAGACAATTCTGTGAGTTTTAGAAATGACATAGCTGCAATGTTTTTCTTTTAAAAGAAGGAAAAAAAAAAAAAAAAAAAAAAAAACAGGGAAGGGGGGATGTGGGGTGTGCTTTTCTAAGTCCTCTTTTAACTAAAAAATAATTGGCAAATGATAGTCAGAAGATGGCAACCTCTATCAAGGCACAAGCGATTTTTGTCTTTCCCACCAAACTGTGAGCTCATTAAAGGCTGAGACTGTTTTTTCTCTCTCTATCCATGGTGCCTCGCACAATGCATGATACAGAGCAGACAGTTAATAAATGAGCGTTGCAAGATGTGGAAGATGGATTCATCATCATGTCTCTTATCTTCCTATCTCACTCTCTTCCTCAATGCCACCAGATGAAAAGAAATCTGAATTACAGGACTGATGGCTAGACCCCCACCAAGCTTATAGGGTGAGCCTCACACCATGAAACTTCCCAGAAGTACAAATCCTTCAACAAATTCAGGAAATCCTCCTTTAAAAGGGTGGAGCCTCTGGCCTTTAGCCCCAGCAGCTTACCGACCACCCACTAAACTGCCACAATTAGTTTTATTTTTTCTGGGCAGAGGGGCAATGTTAGAAGCAAATAATGGAAAATACAGCTCCTGTGCCAAGAGGGAGAAAACAGACTGTGAATTAATCCTTTGGCAATATTCTACCTATGATCAATCCATTCTACTGAAAGGGAATGAGGTGAGCAATCTGGAATAGCAGGACCTGCCTCAACAACAACAACAACAGGAAAATAAAGTCCAAAACCCACCTGATTGGGTCAGATGCCAGGCTGGGGTTATTTGCCCTCATATAGCAAGCAGGGAGACCTGACTGATAAGAAGAAAGCGATCCTAGGATCCTAGGTGCAAAGTTGTAGTATTTTCCTCCCTTCTACAAAACAATAATGGGGACATAAATTGGATTATCTTTAGTCATAACATATTGACTATTGTTTCTGAGGGTCTTCCAGAGCTGCTGCCATTTGTCCAACCCCACTTTGCTTCTAAGACAAGGGTTCTTAACAAAGGGTCCATGAGCTTGAATCGAAATTCAAAAAAAAACAGTATTCTTGTGGGGACATGTTGGTATGGGTTCGGTTCCCGGGGCCTCCTGGTGAAGGCAAGCCCGCCCCCACGGCGTGGTTAGCTGACCCAGCGAGCACAAGCAGCAAGGGGGGGATAAATGAATAAATAAATAAAATCTTTAAAAAAAAAAACAGACAGCTTTGCCTTCTTCAAATTCCAGAACTTTCCCAAAATGAACACCTGTGAGAGGTTCTTATCAGATTTTCTTTTTTTTTCAGATTTTTAAATATCAAAGAATATCAGTGAAACACAAAAGAAACTCTCCACATTTGACACTTGTTGCTAAATATGAGGAAAAAAATCTACGTCAGTAAAATGGATTTCTGATGAAGGAAGAGGGAGGAAGGGAGGAAGGAAGGAGAAAAGAAAAAAAAGAAATGAGGAAAAGAAATGAAGAGAGAAGAGACGAGCCGAGAAGAGAAGAGAGTTGATGGCAACTTAGTTGCCAGTCCCCTAGTCAAAGTCCACAAAGTTAAGTCTGTTTGACCTCAGCCAGAGCCGGATAATCAACACCCGGGATGCTCAGCTTCTGGGAAATTCGTTTTTGGGTTTCCTTGCTCTCCTTCCCTGCGTTCCTCCCTCCCCCGCCCTCCCACGACAGGAGCTCACGCACATTGGCCAAGGGTGGCGGGAAGGGACTAGCTAGATGATGTGTGTTCCCCCCTGCGCACGCAACCTCTGCTCACTGCCTAGGCCCCCTCCTCAACACTTCCTAAAGGAAACCGACAAAGAAAGCGACGCCTCCAGGGAGGAGGAGGGTGTGGAGGCAACAGGCTTGTGAAGAAAATGCAGCTCCCTAAAGCAAGTCCCCCCAACCAGCGCGCGCCGGTCCGCCTCCAGGGCGCCCACGGCGTCTCTCGCGCTCCCCGGACTCGCACCGAGGAAGGATGGGGCTGACAGCAGGCCCGCGGGCCGTGGCCCCTGGCGTTGCCGCTGCCTCCACCCGTCCGGCTAATGGGCGGCGCGAGAAGCCCGCCCCGCGGCCCCGCGGCCCCCGCACCTCGTCCTCCTGGAGTCCAAACACCTCCACCGCGCAAGTTGCCATTTCTGAACGGTGCCCGCAAGCCGGACGCGCTCGCTCCCGCTCGCCCCCGCTCGCCCCCGCCCTGGGCTGGGAACTATAGTGAGGAGGAGCAGTACGGGGAGGAGGCGGGGAGGAGTTGGAGAAAGAGGAGGAGGCGCATCCCCAGCGGCAGCAGCGCCTCCCCTGGTGAGCGGCCGCTAGTGGCACGGGGAAGCGCAGCGGGAAAGGCCGACACGCCTCGGCCGGCGGCGCGCACTCCCCGGGCTTAGCGGCGACGCGCGTGGCCGGCCCTTGGGAGTAGTGTGGTTCGCGTGGTGGGAGTCGGCGAGGGGGAGCGCGTGGTGGCGAGGGGGAACGCGAGTGGCGGGATCTGCAGCGGGGACGCGCCGTCCGCCCCAGCGCGGAAGATGGGTGGCTCACCGGCTTGCCTCCGGGAGTCCGGCAGCACCGGGCTTTGCTCCGGAGCAGAATTGGAAGGCGGATGAGAAAGTCAGCCCTACCCCAGGGAAACGAAGCTTCAGGTTTCCTCAACAACAAGTTTCCCCGAGACCCGCCCCGAGCTCGGCTGACTAGATCCTGGAAACAGGAGTGCTTTTCCCTCGAAACAAGCAGGGAAAATAATATTCCCAGCCTTACCACACGCTGAGAATAATAGCACCTTCTTGGTTAAGGCTATTGGTTTTGGGCTCATTTCCCATAGGAAGCTAGACCCTTGGGGCCGCTGGGGAATGCCCAGCCTGAGAGTGGCAGGAGCCTGAAGCGATCTCGTCATTCTTGGACTGAGGCTCTTAAATCCTCTCGCTGTGATTTGTAAACCCTGTGCCAATTCACGAACTATTTCCTGTCTTATGGTCTATCCATTTTTAAAGCCCTCCAATAGCGTCCAGCCTCCAGGCTTAAACATCTAAACCTACTTAGCTAAGAGATAACCTGCAGTGTCACTGGAAGGTAGCAAAGAAAGGGGGATGAGGAGATAAAATTAACTAGGACCTCTTGTACTAAAGAATACTCATGCTTTTTAAATATTCACGTCTGATGGATGTTATAATTCCTTTTTTTTTTTTTTTAAGATTTATTTACTTTATCCATTTTAAACCCCCCTTCCCCATTTGCTGTTTTGTGTCTATTTGCCGCACAATTCTCCCTGTTTGTTTCCTGCCACCTCTTCTCATCCTCCTCCAGTCTTCACCAGGATTCGATCCTGGAGACCTCCAATGTAGGAGAGAGGTATTCTGCTGCCTGTGCCACCTCAGCTCCTGGCTTCTGGAGCTTTCGGAGCATTTTGTCTTGTTTCTCCCCTGTTACGTCACCATCCTGCTGCCTGGCTCCCGGGGCCCACGGCTCAGCGGCACACAGAGCCTGGCAGCCCATGCGCCTTCTATATATATATATATATATATATATATATATATTTTTTTTTTTTTTACCGGGAGGTCCTGGGGATCGAACCCAGGTCCCTCCATATGGCAGACGGACGCCCAACCATTTGAGCCACATCCGCCCCCTATAATTCCTTAATTACAGGAAGACTCCCACCAAATAAAGCACTCATAAGGAAAATAGGAAAACAACATTTATGTAAGCAAATGCACATATATGCATATATATTTATATATCATTTTACAAATATTGGTATGTATTGTGGAAAATTTGATTTTTACCCACAATAAAAAAAAAAAAAAGAAAATAGGAAAAATTATTAGCACCCACTGCCCAAGTTCGAGTTCACATCTTGTTTTTCTACAGTTGTTGCAGAAATAGCATAAAATTCTAAAATCTCAAAATCTAATTTTTTTCAAAATAAAAATCTAATTTTCATTTTCCTTAAAGAACTAAGTATAACAGTTTTAAAATGTTGATATGTGGGAACAAGACTCTAGTTTGTTATATAAGATTTTGTTGTACTTTATGTTTGGCAGGTTCCATTTGACTAATATTATGTATCAGAATTCTATAGTACATAATCCAAATTGTACAAAATTTGGGGGAAAAGAGGTGGCAATTAAGAAAACATGAGCAGAAAATTCCAGAAGGTCAGGAATTGTTGGCTTAACTGAATCTAAAAAGTCATCACATCATTCATTTCTTTGTTTTATAAACTGTCATGTACCGGTGTTTTTTTAGTAGGTAAGGAGTAAAATAAAATATATTCATGTGGCCTTTTATTTTGGGAATAATATATTCCCCAAATCTCTCATAATACATATGTTTTATATTTCCCTTAAGTAGTACATCCATGCCATTTCAGGGCATAGTTAACAGATAGGTAGAGAAACAGCTTTCATTTCTCCTAGTAAAGTTTAATTAATGGATGAGAAGTATGAACGCCATCTAAAATTGGGAAAACAATCACCCAAACCCTTTGTAAGGGTTTATAAAGTAAAGCATTTGATAAAGCCCATAGGTGTAATAAAGATAATTCTAAATACAACTGATTTGACTCATGATTTCTTATTCTCTCTGTCTGGTTCCAAATTATAATGAAGAATTAAACAGGCAACTACTGATACATGATGAAATAGGTTAACTATTTCCCAGCTGAAAGGTAGGAGGGGCCCTGTGAAGCTGGCACTTGCAGTTAAGAGGAAGTTCAAATAGAGAAGTCTGTGTCAGCTGGTAGCCCAAAAACCACCATCAAAAAATTATGTGGTTCCTCAAAGGATATTATCAAGAAAGTGAAGACAACTTACCAAATGGGAGAAAATAGCTGCAAATTGTATATTAGATAAGGCTTTAATATCCAGACTATATAAAGAAGTCCTACAACTCAACAACAAAAAGACAACCAAGTTAACAATTTAAAAAGGGCAAAGGACTTGTATAGACATTTCTGCAAAGAAGATATATAAATGGCCAATAATCACATGAAAATATGTTCAATATCTTTAGCCATTAGGGAAAGGCCAATGAAAACCACAGTGAGGTGCCACCTCACACCCATTAGAATGGCTGTCTTAGTTTGCTAAGGGATGCCAAGGCAAAATATCAAAAATTGGTTGGTTTTTACAATGGAAAATTATTAGGGTAGAAGCTTACAGTTCCAAGGCCGTGAAAATGTCCAAAACAAGGCATCATCAGAGATGCTGTCTCACCGATCCTGGACACGTGCCACGTGGCAAGGCAAAATGGTGGCCAGTCTCTGCCTTCTCCTCACTGAGCTCATATTTTCCCTGAGCTCAGGGTGATCAGGCATATGGCTCATCTCTTCCCTCTCCTCATTGCTTCAGCTTCCACTGCTCTGCTGATTCCAGCCTCCCAAGGTTTCTCTGTCTTTCTGTGCCTGCAGGCAATCCTGGAGTCCTCTCTCACATGGCAGGGTAAAATGGCAGCTCTCTCTTCTGTTTATATAGAACTTCAGTAAAGGGTTAAGACCTACCCTGAGTCCCATAATCTAATCAAAAGCCCTCGACTGAAGCGATCTAATCACAAGTGATCTAATCAAAGGGTCCCTTAATTGAATCCAATCAAAAGGCCCCACATAGTCAGGAATGGCTTAGCTGAAGAACATAATTTTCTGGGGTCCACAAAAGGCTCAAACCAGCAAAACAGCTATTACTGGAACCTTTGTAGATCACAACAATCTACACTTTACATTTTTGGGAATGTAATGTGGAATACAATTTAGTGGTTCTTCGGAAACTTAAACATAGACTTACCATATTATCTGGCAATTCTACTTATAGGTAAATAACTAAAACAATTGAAAACAGACTCAGAAAGATATTTGCACAACAATGTTCATAGCTGCATTATTCAAAATAGCCAAAAAGTGGAAGAAACCCAAGTATCAATCTACAGATGAATGGATAAACAACATAAGTACATACAATGGAATATTATTCAGCCATAAATAGGATTGAAGTTCTGACACATACTACAACATGGATGAACCTTGAAGACATCCTGTTGAGTTTTAATAAGCTAGGCATAAAAGGACAAAAATTGTATGATTTCACTTATATGAAATACTTAGAATAAGCAAAATCATGGGGACAGAAATAGATTAGAGGTTACTAGGCACTGGAGGGAGGTGGGATGGAGAGTTTCTGTTTGGGGTGATGAAAAAATTTTGGTAATAGATGGTGGTGATAGTATCACAAAATTGTGAACATAACTATCACCACTGAATTATATATGTGAATGTTAACCACAAAGGGGACATTTTAGCCCATTATGTTACTAGAAATAATTTTTTTTAAAAAAGCCATAAGACTGTGAACCCTAAAATGAACACAAACAGTGAACCCTAAAGTAAACCAGGGACTATAGTTAATAATACAATTATAAAAGTGTTCTTTCATCAGTTTCAACACCAAAGAAAAATGCAGGTCCTGATGGCTTCTATAGTGTTATGAAAACATTATGGTCAATGAAATCAGCAAGGCACATAAAAAATTTGTATGATCTCACTTAAAAGAGATAGAAATAAATTAGAGGTTACCAGGGAATAAGGGGAAGTGGGAAGGGGAAATGTTTGGCAGGAAAAAAAGAATTATGTCGTTACCCTGTATTATACATTTCATCTGGCTGAATCTAAGATTTATGATTTTTAACCATTTAATTATTATTTAGCAAGGTATAGTGGAAGTATTTCTTGTGCCACATGGCCCTCTATGAAAACCTGATGAAGGGTATATGCCCAGAAATATGGACATATATTCAAAATTTCATAAAATTTTGCAGACAATTTCAGGAATTTTCATCACATACCCAATTCTTTCATGGATCCCTGGTTAAGAATAGGTCTAGTGGGAGAAGTCATATAAACATATCGTTTCAAAGTATACATGTTAAGAATCCAGGCATTATGCCTGACATAGAGCAGGCATGCACTAAGTATTCACTGAGTGAATCATGGAAGGTTTGCCAAGAGTGAGGAGAGTGGTAAGAAAAGGGAGCACATGTAATGATTACATTCTAAGGAAATAAGAGCAATTTAGATAGTATTTGCTTTGTTAAAAACTCATACAACAACTTCTAGGAAGATGGAGGACTAGTAAGACACGGGAATCTCTTCTCCAGAAAAATAGCTAGAGGACAGGCTGAAACAGCCCCGAAAAAGATCTTCTAGGGTTTAGGACAGCAGGTGAAGGCTGCACACCACCCAGAGGAGAGAGGGACAAAAGAGGGAAATCATGACAACAGAACCATGAGTTCGAACCAGCAGCTGCGGCTGCTGCTGGTACCCTCCCCCAAACTCTTTAGAATTCTTGAGCCTCTGGGCTTGCAAAGGGGGCTCCAGGGATCTACCATTCCAGGAAAGGGGAGAGAGAGAGAGACACAGCCTAAGGCTGACTCAGGTTCTGCCTGCAAATTTGGGCTGCGGAGCCCCACAGACCCTTCCAGGCTAGGTGGGACCACATGGTGGTTTGCCCTGGGAGCCTAGGAAGGACTGGAGAAATCCGACCCTCACAATCTCCCTCTCTTCTAGCCTGGACTAATTGTTGAGGACTCCAGAGGAGAAGGGAGAGAGAGCCTGGGCTGAATCGCCTTTTGACTCGCAGGTTTGGTCTGCCTTGTCCCAAGAGCCCTTCCAGGCTGGGTGGGGCTGCGCCATTGTTTGCCCTGGAGCCTGCAAGGGCCTATAGATATACAAACCTCCCAATCTCCTCCTCTACTAACAGGGACTGATTGTTGAGGACTCAGAGGGGAGTGGAAATATTTCCTAGCTGGGAAAAGGGAGGGGGCTACCAGAGAAGACTGGAGAACTGTCTCAGAAAGTTTGAATTACAAGGCTCTTAGCCCCCAGACAGGAAGCTCTATCATATTGATCTGGTCTGTGTCACAACAAATACACTCTGAACAGGTCTTGAATTGAGAGCTGCCAAAGAGCACCATCTCCTGGTTAGACCGAGGAAGTGCACATAAGAAAAATAAAAATAAGTAGGAGAGGCTTTTCCTGGCCTCTATAGTCTCCCTGCCCAAGGCCCTAGGAAGTGACTCTACAACCAACTACTGGGTCCAGTGCCCAGTTTTGAACAACCAGCAGGACAATCCTAACAATCCAGGTTAAGCCAAAAATCAAAGAGTTGTGGTAACTCACAGCCTCCTGCCACTAAAACCCTATAAAGGAGAAAGAGATAGAGCATCTGAGTAAACTACATCCTAACCAGATGCCTAAACACCAGCAAAAAATTACAAGCTATATTAAGAAAATAGAAGACATGGCCCAAGAAAAAGAATACATCAAAGTCCCAGAAGAGATGCAGAATTTGATAGAACTAATCAGCGAGATGAGCACAAATTTCCAAAATCAAATTAATGAGATAAAAGACAATATAGTTAAAGAGATAAATGACATCAAGAAGACATTGAGCGAATGCAAAGAAGAATTTGAAATCCTGAACGGGAAAGTAATGGAGTTCATGGGAATGAAAGACACAATAGGTAAAGTCAAAAATACATTTGAGGCATACAACAGCAGACTCGAAATGACAGAAGAAAGAATAAGTGATACCGAAGACAGAGCAGCTAAAATTGAAGAGAGAAAAGAACAGAGAGAGAAAAGAATGGAAAAAATTGAGCAGGGGCTCAGAGAGTTGAATGACAATACAAAACACAACAACATACGTGTCATGGGACTTCCAGAAGGAGAAGAGAAGGGAAAAGGGGCAGAAAGAATACTTGAGGAAATAATAGCTGAAAATTTTCCAACTCTCACGAAAGAAATGAACTTACATGTCCAAGAAGCACACCATGCCCCAGTCAGAATAAATCCAAACAGACCTACACCAAGACACATACTACTCAGAATGTCAAAGGTAAAAGATAAAGAGAAAATTCTCAGAGCAGTGAGAGAGAAGCAAACGATCACCTACAAGGGACGTCCAGTAAGACTTAGTGCAGATTTCTCTTCAGAAACCATGGAGGCGAGAAGACAGAGGTTATGATACAATTAGGAAACTGAAAGAGAAAAACTGCCAGCCGAGAATTCTTTATCCAGCACAACTGTCCTTCACATATGAAGGTGAGTATAAAGTATTAACAAACAAAGAGAAACTATGAAAGTTTGCAAAAATGAATCCACCTTTGAGGAAATATTAAAGGAAGCCTTAGAACCTGAAAGAAAAAGACAGGAGAGAGAGGCTTGGAGTAGAGTATAGAAGAAAGAGTAGCAGAAAGGATAACCAAAAGAGTAAAAAAGAAACAAAGACAAGATGACATATGAAAACCAAAGAATAAAATGGAGGAAGTGAATAGTGTATTTACAGTAATATCATTGAATGTGAATGGATTAAACTCCCCAATCAAAAGATACAGGCTGATAGAGTGGATTAAAAAAACATGAGCCATCCACATGCTGCTTATAAGAAACTCACCTTAGACCCAGGGATACAAACCAGCTGAAAGTGAAAAAGATACTCCATGCGAATAGTAACCAGAAAAGAGCAGGGGTAGCTATACTAATATCAGACAAAACAGACTTAAATGCAAAAAAGTTATAAGAGGTACAGAAGGCCGTTATATATATATATATTTTTTAACTTTATTTTGTACATTTAATAATTGAAAACATAAACAATTAAAAACTAAAAAGTAAACACAGATGAATAAATATATACATTTCTCAATTAAATGTAATGGATACATGTAAAAAAATTTTTTTTGAATCAAACAATATATTAAACAATAATAAAAGGGACAATGCACCGGGAAGATATAACAGTCATAAATATCTATGCACCTAACCAGGGTGCCCCAAAATATATGAGACAAACTCTGGCAAAACTGAAGGGAGAAATAGACATTTCTACAATAATCATTGGGAGGCTTTATTACCCCACATCATTAGATAGAACAACTAGACAGAAGATCAACAAGGAAACAGAGAACTTGAACAATATGATAAACAAGTTAGACCTAACAGACATATACAGAACACTTCATCCAAACTCAGCGGGTTATACATTCTTCTCAAGTGCCCATGGATCTTTCTCCAGAATAGACCACATGTTAGGTCACAATTCAGCTCTCAATAAATATAAAAAGATTGAAATTATGCAAAGCACCTTCTCAGATCATAATGGAATGAAACTAGAAATCAATAATAGACAGGAAAAAAGTAAATTTGCAAATGTGTGGAGACTGAACAACACACTCCTATATAATTGGTGGGTCAAAGAAGAAATTGCAAGTGAAATCAGTAAATATATTGAGACAAATGAAAATGAGAACACAACGTATCAAAACTTATGGGAAACAGCGAAGGCAGTCTTGAGAGGAAAATTTATAGCCTTAAATGCCTACATTAAGAAACAAGAAAGTGCTAAACTCAAAGCTTTAACAGAACAACTAGAGAAACCAGAAAAAGAACAGCAAACCAATCCCAAAGCAAGCAGAAGGAAAGAAATAATAAAGATTAGAGCAGAAATAAATGAAAATGAAAACAGAAAACAAAAGAGAAAATCAACAAAACCAAAAGCTGGTTCTTTGAGAAGATCAATAAAATTGACAAACCCCTAGCTAGACTAACAAAGAAAAAAAGAGAGAAGATGCAAATAAATACTATCAGAAATGAAAGGGGGGAAGTTACAAATGACCTCACAGAAATAAAAAGAATCATAAGAGGATATTATGAGAAATGATGTGCCAACAAACTAGACAACCTAGATGAAATGGACAAATTTCTAGAAAAACACAACCAACATACACTGACGCTACAAGAAATACAAGAACTTTTAATAAACCCATCACAATTAAGGAGATTGAATCTGTCATCAAAAATCTCTCAGCAAAGAAAAGTCCAGGACCGTATGGCTTCACAGGTGAATTCTACCAAGCATTTCTAAAAGAATTAACACCAATCCTGTTTAAACTCTTCCAAAAAAATTGAAGAGGAGGGAAAATTATCCAACACATTTTATGAAGCCAACATCACCCTAATACCAAAGCCAGATAAAGATTCTACAAGAAAAGAAAATTACACACCAATCTCTCTAATGAACATAGATGCAAAAATTCTCAACAAAATACTTGCAAATCGAATCCAACAGCATATCAAAAGACTTATACATCATGACCAAGTGGGATTTATTCCTGGTATGCAAGCCTGGTTCAACATAAGAAAATCAATGTAATACACCACATTAACAAATTGAAGGGGAAAAAAAAACCACATGATCATCTCAATAGATGCAGAAAAGGCATTTGACAAAATCCAACATCGTTTTTTGATTAAAAACACTTCAAAAGATAGGAATAAAAGGAAAAGTCCTCAATATGATAAAAGGCATATATGAAAAACCCACAGCCAACATCATACTCAATGGGAAAAGTTGAAAGCTTTCCCTCTAAGATCAGGAACAAGACAAGGATGCCCACTGTCACCATTGTTATTCAATATTGTACTAGAAGTTCTAGCTATGGCAATTAAACAAGGGGGAGAAAGAAAAAAAAAAAAAGGCATCCAAATAGGAAAAGAGGAAGTAAAACTCTCACTGTGTGCTGATGACATGATCCAGTACTTAGAAAATCCTGAAGTATCCATGACAAAGCTACTTGAGCTAATAAATGACTTCAGCAAAGTGGCAGGATACAAGATCAACACGCAAAAATCAGTAATGTTTTTGTACACTAGTACTGAACAACCTGAGGAGGAAATTAGGGGGGAAATTCCATTTTCAATAGCAACAGAAGACTCAAATACCTAGGAGTTAATTTAACCAAAGAAGTACAGGACTTATATGCAGAAAACTACAAAACAATGGTAAAAGAAATTTAAAAAGACCTAAACAAATGGAAAGTCATTCTGTGTTTTGGATTGGAAGAATAAATATTGTGAAGATGTCAATCTTGCCCAAACTGATTTATAGATTCAACGCAATACCAATCAAAATCCCAATAGCTTACTTTGCAGAATTAGAGAAGGCAATAACCAAATTCATCTGGAAGGGCAAGTGCACCCGAATAGCCAAAAGCATTCTAAAAAAGAAGAGCAACCTGGGAGGAATTTCACTGCCTGACCTTGAAACTTATTACAAAGCTACAGTGGTCAAAACAGCATGGTACTGGCATAAAGATAGACACATCGATCAGTGGAATAGAATTGAGAACCCAGAAATATACCCTCATCTATACAGTCAACTGGTTTTTAACAAACCTACCAAGCCCACGCTAAGGGAAAAAACAGTCTATTCAACAAATGGTGTTGGGAGAACTGGATATCTATAACCAAAAGAATGAAAGAGGACCCCTATCTCACCCCCTATACAAGAATTAACTCAAAATGGATCAAAGATCTAAATATAAAAGCCAGGACCATAAAACTACTAGAAGAAAATGTAGGGAAACATCTTCAAGACCTTGTACTAGGCGGTGGTTTCTTGGACCTTACAGCCAAAGCACGGGCAAAAAAAAAAAAAATAGATAAATGGGACCCCCTCAAAATTAAACACTTTTGCACGTCACAGGACTTTGTCAGAAGGGTGAAAAGGCAGCCAACTCAATGGGAAAAAATATTTGGAAATCACATTTCTGATAAGGGTTTAATATCCAGGATATATAAAGAGATGTTATAACTCAACAATAAAAAGACAAATGACCCAATTAAAAAATGGGGAAAGACTTAAATAGACATTTCTCCAAAGAAGAAATACAAATGGCAAAAAAGCACATGAAGAAATGCTCAACATCACTCATGATTAGGGAAATGCAAATCAAAACTACAATGAGATATTATTTCACACCTATCAGAATGACCACTATTAAAAAGACAGAACTACAAGTGTTGGAGAGGATGTGGAGAGATAGAAACACTTCTTCACTGTTGGTGGGAATGCAGAATGGTACAGCCACTATGGAGGACTGTTTGGCAGTTCCTAAAGAAGTTGAATATAGACTTGCCACGTGACCCTGCTGTACCAGTACTGTGTATATACCCAGAAGAACTGAGAACAAGACATCTGACACAGACATCTGCACACCGATGTTCATAGCAACATTATTCACCATTGCCAAAAGTTGGAAACAATCCAGGTGTCCATCAACAGACAAATGGATAAACAAACTGTGGTCTATTCACATGATGGAATATTATACAGCTGTAAGAAGAAATGAAGTCGTAAAGCATGTGATAACATGGATGAACCTGGAGGACTTTATGTTGAGCGAAGCAAGCCAGACACAAAAGGACAAATACTGTATGAATGCGTTACTATGAACCAAATATGTTGTGTAACATAAAAAAAAAAAAACACCTCATACAAAGTGACTCCATCAACAACTGTTTAAAAAAAAAAGACTTAACACAGGATTAGTGGGATAAGCTTCAGTCTCCACTGCAGGAATGGGTCCCAGGGCTGTAATTCATATATACACTATCTCCTCCTCTACCACCCAGTCTAGATTTCCTCCACCCTCTGCTAACACTTCAGCAAGTCTGGGTTGTTGCCTGATTGTGACTCAGATTTTTATTCCCAAGGGTTATATGAACTGTCAGTTGTGTTAACCTCATTGGGTCATGGTTGCTATAATTACTTATTTACATTTATCATTGAACATTCAAGCCCTAAGATATACCCCATGAACCATCTGAGTTTCACACTATTAGTTTCACAAAAGCATCTACCACTTCTAACAGCTTCTGCCACCAGCTACAAATAAAACAGTAACTCAATAATTCAATTCTGACTCTACCTGGAGTTAGGCCAGATGCCACAGGTTAAGAGCAATCTTCTATGAAATTGCCCTTCAGGTACCAGTCACAAGTTCGGGGGCCCAAGCACCCACACCTCTGACCAAACAAATACAAATTTTGAACCCCTTGGGTTCAAAAATTCATTATAACAATTCACAGAACTCACTGAAAGCACTATACTTAGCTTTATAGGTTTATTATAGTAAAAGGACACAATAAAAAGCCAAAAAGGAGAGACATATAGGGTGGGAAGGAACTCGAATGCAAGTTTCAGTGACCTCTCCACATAGAGTCAGGACTCGCCACTCTCTCAGCACAGCAATGTATCTTCTCAATTGTAGAAGGTCATGGGGGCTTCAAATGTCCCGAGTTTCTGTGGGGTCTCATTATGTAGGCATGATTGATAGAATCAATGTCCAGATGGATGAACTCAATCTGCAGCTCCCCCCACCGCACCCCGAAGTCCAGGAAGCAGGCTGATATTATGTGGCTTGAAGCCCCAACCCCCTAATCATATGGTTGGTCTTTCTGGTCTTTCTGCCACCACCACCCAAGAGGGCAGATGTGGCTGATCCCATTTGTCATCTTATTAGCATATCTGGGGTGGTTCTGGGCCCACTTCAAATAACAAAAGACAACTATCATGGGAAATTACAAAGATGTAGAGGTTACCTCTCCAGGATCTAGGGACAAGCACCAGCCACATTTTTCATTATATTACACATGCATACTCTTTACTGTCTTTCTTGTACAGCCCAACAGTAGCTCCTCGTGATACTTAGAGTCAATCACCAGGTCAATATGGTGACTTCTTTCTCTGCTGACCCACTAGCACAAGAAGCCCAAAATGATCAAGTAGCAGTTATAGTTTCAGGTATAGTGGGAATCCTACTGTGTCTCCTAGAAGAAGCACTCCTAACTCAAACCCAGAAACTAGGACTTCTAATCCAGCAATCTAAAGTTGTGGGGACAGGAACAAATGAGTTGCTGAGATGATTGTGAGAAGGGTAGCCTACTTCACCCTTTGGATCACAGACATGAGAATTCAGCTATATAGCATATGCCAGCCACCTTACTGCCCATTATAATAGTTATGTCCACAGGCCTCTGCTCTTCCAGAATCTTCTCATCTTTACTAATGCTGGAGTGCCCAGTTTCATGACAGTATCTGCTATTGCCATCCCTGCCATACAGAAGATAGCCAATAAGCTCAAAGATGTCAGTAGCTCCTGACCAGTGTGTGCCTTGTTGTCTTAGTGAAGGGAGTATCCTCTGTGTCCTCTTAGAGAACATAGTTAGGTGGTGAGTTCTCTGGTCCAAACTTCCGGGACAGCAGCCTACTAAGACTGGATGCAGGTATCCTTTCCAGGACTTCACACACTGAATCAGGGGATAGTGGTACTATGCTAATAAACTCCCCCCATCCAGCCTTATAATCTGCCCTTACTCCAGCACTTTCAAGATCTAGTCTCACATGGCTGTCTTGGTCTTGTCAGGTTTAGCAATACTTACACGTGCACAGTATTTTCTCCCAGAGCAGGGACTGTATTTCCTTGTTTAGGCTGTTCTGTGACATGACCCCAAAATGTATCTGGTGACTTTAAGGAGAGATGGGGCAGAAACTTGAAGAGGACAAGCATAATTTTGAGAGGCACGTGCCTCACATCAGGTCTTTGCAGGGTCTCCAGATAGGGGGAGGCTTCTCTCTGCTACCAGGGACAAAAGGATTCGGGAGGAATCTGGGAGTTACAAAACTCTCAGGCTCGTCCACTCAAATATCCCCATATGGGTTTCAGGGTCTAGCATTTTTCCCATCAGAGCCATGACTAACCTTTCTACTTTTGTCACTCTCACTATTAACTCTTGGGCCTTGGTTTCACCACAATCTGCTTTAGAAGATGAAGATCTCATTAAATGCTGCCATGGAAGATTTCTGACTTTCACTTCTCTCTAACTCTGCCCATGCTATTTTTTTCTGCCTGGAATGCCCTTCTGTTTCACCTTTTCTCTCACTGGAAGGGAAGGCACTTACTCATCTTTCAGGATCCAGCTCAAATGTCACCTATGCCCTAAAGTCTCTCACAACTCCCCCAGAGTTAGTGCTCTGTTTTCTATGTAATCACCGCCTCCTGCTCATATATTTTTAAAAAACACAAAAATTTTTAAAAACTTTAATCAGCGTTTATGTATTTTTAAATTATTTATGCCTCATTTACAGTACTTACATTGTCTTACAAATTGTCTTAAAGCTCTCCCTAAACTGGCCTGGGAGTTTTTTGAACACAGGCACTTCAACAACAGTAACTGTATGTATTTATCCTACCACTGGACACATAGTATGCAGTCAACAATTGTAGGTTAAATGAATGAAAGGTGATAGTTCCCTGCAATAGGGAAAATGCATAATAACACTCCATTTTTTCCCTCATAAACCTTTATATTTATGTGTCTTATGTTGTTTTCTTATTGCCCGTAATTCAATTTTATATTAGAGAAGCCATACTTAAAACACAAATACTCTGCTGCTCAAAATCTTTGAGTAAATGCTGTTGTTTGTTTTTGCTCCCAGGTATAAAATAAGATCACAAAGAACATTCAGTTTCAGTTATTAACCATTTTTGAGGGATGAAATAAAGAATGGGCTTTATTAAAAATATCAATAATTATTATAAATGTGTGGTCTTTTGAAAAAGAATGCGCTTTTGTTAGAACAAGTAGCAATTAGAGTGAATAAGTGAAGATTCCTGCTAAAAGTCTCAAGTTCCTCCGTTACTACTTGAAATGACTCAAATGTATGAATGAAAATAAAACAAAGAAGACAACTTAGCAAGCAATTAGAAGTGCTTAATATTTACTTTAAAATTCAAAACTAATCAATATGTAATGTAGGTATGTGTGTGGAGTTTGTCTTCTTTCTTTGCATGTCACATTTCTGAGACAAATAAGTCATTTCTAAGTTACACATGGCACAAATGTCAAAACCACTGAGGAAACTGTTTTCAAGTTTTCTTACCAAATATAGATTAACATTCTAGTTTCATTATTAAGAAAAAAGATGAGCGATAAAATGGCTTGAGGGTTTTGCAGGAAACTATTTATAAATTAGGCTAAAGGACTAATCTACCTGCAAAGACTTGTTCAGCTTTTGGTTGAAGTGACTCAAATGAAGATAAATATTTTGCAAGCATTTGAATCTGTTAAATAAATTTGTTGCAGTTGAATTCTCCCTCCATCTCTTGACTAAAACCAAAAATAATGTCATTCCTAAGCAAATATTTTTGAGGTCAAGGCACTATAGCTCTCTAGTGTATAGTGACAGTGTAAAACCCAACTTGGTAGCTCATGTTGGGAATACTTACAGAACACAGAATTTTAGAACAGTAGGGCAATCCTTCATTTTATGTGTTAGCTGACACTGAAGGACATAAAAGACTTTAGTTTAGAAAAAAGACTGGAAATACAAATAAACTGACTGAAAATATGATGTTCTTTTTTTTCTCTTGTTTCTCACTGAGTTTTCAGAATAATTTTGGGTATAAAGATATTTTCCCTATTGTGTAACAATGTGAAATCTAAACAAACTAACATCAATAAGGAATAGCTTAAATAAATTGTGTATATTGATACTTTATATTTCCATACAGCTGTTGAAAGGTATAATTCAGATGTGTATGCAACCCATAGACTTCTAAGATAAAATACTGAGGAAATAAAGCAAGTTGTAGAACTATGTATACTGTTCATATAAGTGGTACTGTGCACATCAAACTCATAACAATGGTTTCTTCTGGGAAAGAGGGAAAGTACTGGGATTTGGAGCATTAGACAAAAGTAACTTTAGCTTTATCTATTTTTTTTAATCCATTTTTTGGTGGGAGGTACCAGGGATTGAACCCAGGACCTCAAACATGGGAAGCAGGCACTCAACCACTGAGCTACATCTGCTCCCCAAAGAGAGTTGGGTTTTTCCTTTGTTCGTTTGTTTTTAGGAGATACCAGGGATGGAACTTGGGACCTGGTACATGGGAAGCACGCACTCAACTACTTAAGCTACATCTGCTCTACAATCTATAATGTTTTAATTTTTAAAAGGAGAAGTTTTTCATCTATATTTTCATTATAAGTAGATTAAGTTATTAACTAATTCATTTAAAAATTAAACAAAATAATGAATGAAAAAATATTGTTCTAATAAGAAATATAAAAATATTAGATAAGGTTAAGTATAAGGAGGAAAAGATTAAACATTCTACCAAAATTACTGCTGATTCTTATATGGTGATAATACTGCAAATAAATAATTTTAGAATTATTAAGAATAAAAGGTAATTTTAGAATAACTTAAAATTTCACCTCAAATGAGAAATCAAAATTCCCCTTCATTCAAGGTGGCTCCAGAAAAACACAATTTAAAAAGAACAAGGCAATAGATCAGTATTTAAATAAAAACTAATGTAAAGCATATGCCACGTGCTTTCGACAGCCCAGTGAACCTTCCTGTGGAAAACTTTTATTACTCCCACTTCATACAAGTCTGAAAGAAAGACCATAGGGATGAAAATGTGATCCAAGCTAGGCCAAACTCTCCTGGAAATTTAAATTTAGGTATAGAATCTAACAAAGGACTCAATAAGAAAAGGAAAGCAAAATACTAAACAGACACATAATTTTTCAATGAGCATATGAAAAGGTGCTCAACATCATTAGTCTCAGGGAAATAAACACAAAGAATTAACACTACTCATTCACCAGAAAGGATAAAACATTTAAAATGATGATACAAAGTGTTGGCAAGGATGTGGAGCCATGGGAACTTTCATCCTCAACTAGTAGGAATATAAATTAATATAGACTCTTTGGAAAGTTGTTTGACAATATCTATTAAAACTGAACATACACTTACTCTATCACCCAGTAATTCCACTCTTAGAGATTGACAACATATATGAACTTAAAGACATGTG
>JAKSZT010054395.1:2289350-2404265 GCA_026826555.1 Tolypeutes matacus | reverse complement strand
GTGCTGGTTACGTGAAGTTTATTCATGTGGTAAAAATTTGTTGGCCTGTACACTTAAGATCTGTGCACTTTATGCATGTTATATTTCAATTTTTAAAGTCTGTAAAATAAAATCTTTAGCAGAGACACAGGGAGATGGAAGGCAGTTAGAGTTAAGTTATCCCAAGGCAGCCCCCTAAAAGACTGTCCATGAGTACTTAACCTGAAATCTCCAGAGCTCCAGAGCAGTTCTAGTTTTTCTTTTTCTCCTTCCCAAGAACTGGTTGTTAATTTATTTTTGGTTTTGTTCGTGTGAGTTGTTTTGTTTTTGTTTGTTTAATTCTCTGGACCATCTAGGATCCTTAAATTCTTTTCCCTTTTTTCCTCTAACACAATAAGAGTTGTTTTTTTTTTTTTTGAGTTCCAGCTTGAGTTGCTAGGAGAAATACCAATTTCATTCTTGAGGTAAATAGTAACGTTTAAAAACAAGAGAGACAAATACCTTATATATGGAAAGTGGTTAAAAAATTTTATATAAATTTCTTCTCATAAATGAAAGAAGCTTAATTAAGGGCATTGGAGTGTTTGGCTACAAGAAAGAATCTTATGTAATTCGCATCTGTAAGGAAATACCATCTAATTTTAATAGCAATAAAATCCAGATTGCCCAAGGTCAGAATCAAAAGAATAATTTCCACATGGGCAAAAGCAGCTAGAGCTGGGGGATCTCTTGCCAACCTTTAATACTCCCTAGAGCAACCAAGAAGGCTGGAATGTTTAAACAAGAATGTTTAAAATTGCTAACATTTAAGGACAATTCTCTTCTAGAGAGGGTGGATTCTGTTACAAGACTGTCCCTTTTGTTGTGCTGAATACCTTGATAGGTTTGATAAGCAAAGTGAGCTGGAGCTAAGTTTGGGGTTGAAGAGTTCTGCATTTTAGAGAAAGAAGAAATTGTAGTTCCTGATAGATGGGGTTGGCGATAGAGGAAAGAAAGGAAAAGGATAACAGGAAGCTAGAGATTACCTAGAAAGAAAATCCCCTGGGTCAGACACCCCTTTAAGAATAAGAGTGCTTACCAGTCCTTAAAGTTTTTTCATTTTTACAGTGTAAACCCCTTATCTGTGCCCCCACAAATATTCAATGACTAAACAGATATTTATCTCTTTTGCATATTTGTATATTTGTATATTTCAAATAAAAGGGTTATAGTTCATATAAAAGTTGGTATGATGTTCAACAGACATCATATACTAGGTAGTGAGATGATCCATTAAGTGAACCAAAGTCACAGGTGAACATATGAACATGAGTGCATCGAGAATTCAAGGAAATCTAGAGAAGTGCTCTGAATTTGTACAGTGCCTGGAATAACAGGTACTTTCAGCTCAATTTCATGGGCAGTGAAACTCCAACTAACACAGGACTTACACAAATATTTACTAAAGGTTAGGAGATAACAAAAGGAAAATAAACATAACAGGTAATACCTAACTAGATTGTCTCATTATGACTTCCTCATCAGAGTTTCCAGTCTTTGGTCCAGTTGCCTCAATCTTAGACATCACTCGGGAGACTCTCTGGACATCTATTGTTGCAATTAAGAGGCTTTCTACTCCAACTGACAGAAAACCAAGTCCAGGCTTAAACAATGAAGTTTGGCACACAAAATCAGAAATCCAGACGTATGCAGGCTTCAGATACAATATGATTAAATTCTGACCCTATTTTCTTGCAGTTCTCTCAGCTCCATCCTCCTTCGTGTGTAGGTTTTGTTATCAAGTTGGCTTCCTTCAAGGTCACAAAACGGCTACTAGCAGCAAATGATGTGGCAGGCTTCTTTGCTCACATTCAGTTTGGATAAGTGAAATTGGCTTTCCATCACTATCACTGAAGTATAAGAAGAACATTCCCAAAAGGTCTCAATAACGGAAATTTCTTTGGCTAGAAAGAGGACACATTCCCATTCCTAAATCAACTGCTGGCCAGGGAGGGTGGGATTACGGTCATTCACTTACCTTAATCAGTCCTCACTCTTTGAGGAGAAGATAGAGTTAACTTTCCCTGAGTCACAAGAGCTGTGTAGGGTAGGACAAAGTTGAACAAAATTGGAAATCTATGAGAAAGAAGATTTGGGGACTGGATTATGGAGCAGCACTGACAATATCCACTATATATATTTTCTACCTCCTTCACATTCTTGCACTGTTCTTGCCATGCTTTTTGTGATCCAACTGCACTAGCTTCTTTCAGATCCTTGAACATGCCTTGCTCTTTCTAATCCTAGGGTCTTTGCTCAGGCTGTTGTTTTAACTTAGAATTCTCTTCTCCCTCCCCCTTTCCCTTGGTTAAATACTATTTCTTTGTTGGCTTTCCACTTAAAAGTCACTCCTTAGTATAGTCTTCCCTCAGCCCTATACTAGATCAAACACTTCTTTCTCCAACTCAAACTAACTTTGGCAAACAGAGAATATATTTCTAAAAATACCTGGAAAGTCCAAGGATGTGAATCTGATGCCAGGAATGGCTGAATTCAATAGTTCCAAGTCTCTCTCTTTCTCCATCACCTCTTGCCTCTTCTGGGCTTCATTCTTGAAGACTTCTCACTATAGCTGTGAGAAGTCCAAAATCTATGTAATTCTTGGTTTACCACAAACCCAGTAGAAAAAGAAACCCTTTATCTCCCAAGATCAAATATTTATACAGGCTTAAAGTGCGAAATTAACACTATCTCTGCTCTCCAGAATAACACAAGGACCCTGATCAAATTGTCCCCCTTCACATGTTCTGGGTGCTAATAATTTTGTTCCCACCTTGTTGAGTGCCAGTGTGACTCCCTTACAGGGTATAGCCTAGAAAAATTATGATGTAGACACGGTCCTTGATTCTTCCTCTCCTTTCTGCATTCTTGCATATTTTCTCCATCTGGGTAGAGTTTTATCTGAATCTATATATTCTAGTTTTAATGCATTTATAGTCTTTCCTTCTCCTTTCTACTAATACCTAATATAATGAAAGGATCTTATTAACTTAGTCACAAAGACCAATAAGACTTAAGTGTTACATCACCCAGCATAATTATATTTGAATATAAAATAAATAAATATGCCAATATATGACAAATGGGAAAATGTAAGTAGAGTATTTACCTGGTCAGGAGTTTCCCTTACCACTCCTAAAAATATGTCATATAAATATTGCTACCTTTTTTATTCGTTGCTTTTGTCCCATCAGTAAGAATTATCCACAGCTGATTTTATCTCCTCAAATTATTTGTCTTCGTTCATTATTTCTTATTCCTCACTACCTTTATTGGTAATATTCTCTTTGACTTTGCCAGCATTCAAAATATTCTTTATTATGTCTGTATTTGTAATACACTATGATGCAAATATATCTTGTTTACTTATTTTATTAATGTTGACATGAATTGTGTTAACCTGTAAATTTTTTTTTTTTTTATTACAAACAGTAGCATCATATGCTTGACTTTTTGTGGGATAGATACATTTAAATATCTAATGACATGGCTTTTAAAATATTGTTTACATAAATATTTCTAAAGAAAAAAAAGACAAATGCTTGAAACCAACTACTTAAATTAACAATAAAAATTCAGTATTGTTAGGAATAAAATATCTAGGAATAAATTCAACCAGGGAGGTGAAAGATGTGTACACTGAAACTTACAAAACATTGCTTATAGAAATTAGAGAAGACCGAAATAAACGGAAAGACATCTCAAATTCATGAATTTTAAGACTTAATATTGTTAATATGTCCATATTAACCAAAGCAATTTACAGATTCCACACAATCCCTATAAAAATTCTAGCAGGTTTTTTTTTTTGCAGAAATGGAGAGCTGATTCTCAAATTTATATGGAACCCCAAGAGTCCCAAACAGCCAAAACAATCTTGAAGAAGAACAAAGTTGGAGAACTCATACTTCAATTTCAAAACATTACAAGCTATCATGATCAAAACTGTGTGGTACTGTCATAAGGCTAGAAATGCAGACCAACTGAATGGACTTGAGAGTCCAGAAATAAACCCACACATCTAAGGCCAACCTATTTTCGACAAGAATGCCAAGTACATTAAGTGGGGAGAATAGTTTCTTCAACAAATGGGTGCTGGGAAATACCAGAAGTCTACATGTAAAGACATGAAGATGAACCTCCACTTCACATCATATACACATGATCTCAAATGGATGAAGGACTTAAATGTGAGAGCTAAAACCATAAAACCTATAGCAGAAAACAGGAGAAAATCTTCATGACCTTGGATTTGGCAATGATTTCTGAACTATGACACCAAACACACAAAAACCAAATTAAAAATAGATAAATTAGACTTTACCAAAGTTAACAACTTTTGGGCATTAAAGAGCATTATCAAGATAGTGAAGGGATAATGAATAGAATGGGAGAAAATAGTTGCAAATCATATATCGAATACAGGTGTAAAATCTAGGATATGTAAAGAACTTTTTAAAAAAATTAATTTTTGTTTATTTATTCCCCTCCTGTCCCCCACCTTTGTTTTGCACTTGCTGCCTGCTTTCTGTGTGTTCTTCTATGTCTGCTTGTCTTCTCTTTAGGCGGCATCAGGAACCCATCCTGGGACCTTCCAGAATGGGAGAGAGGCGCTCAATCTCTTGTGCCACCTCAGCTCTCTGGTCTGCTGCATCTCTTATTGTCTGTCCTCTGTGTCTCTTTTTGTTGCATTATCTTGCTGTGCCAGCCAGCACTCCTGTGCGGGCCAGCTCGCCACATTGGCCAGCTCACCTTTCACCAGGAGGCCCTGGGAATTGAACCCTGGATCTCGTTTGGTAGACGGGAGCCCAATCACTTGAGCCACATCCATTTCCCTGTAAAGAACTCTTACAAACTCAATAACAAAAAGACAAACAAGGCAATTTAAAAATGGGCAAAGGACTTAAATAGACATTTCTCCGAAGAAGATATTAAAATGGCAACATGAACAGATGCTCAAATTATTAGTTATTAGGGATCAATGAGAATCTGATACCACATCATACCCACTAGGATGGCTATTGTTTAAAAAATGGAAAATAAGGATGTGGAGAAATATGAACTGTCATTCACTGCTAGTGGAAATGTAAAATGGTGCAGTCTCTGTGGAAAACAATTTGGAAGTTCCTCCAAAAGTAAACAGAATTTCCATATGACTTGGCAATTTCATTTCTAGGTATAGACCCCAAAGAATTGAAACAGGAACTATTTATAAATAAATAAATATATACATACATATATATATATATAGAGAGCGCGCGCAATGTTCATAGCAGCATTATTTGAGTATTTGCACAATAGCCAAAATGTGGAAACAACCCAAGTGTCCATCAACAGATAAATAGGTAAACAAAATACAGTATATACACATAATAGAATTTTATTCGTCCATAAAAAGGAATGAAGTTCTGATATATGCTACAACATGGGTGAACCTTGAAATCATTAAGTTGTATGAAACAACAAACCAGACACAAAAGGACAAATATTGTATGATTTCACATATATGAAATATCTAGAATAAGCAAATTCACAAAGAGTAAGTAAATTAGAGGTTATCAGAGCTGCATGGAGAAGGAATGGAGAGTTATGGGTTAATAGTTACAGAGTTTCTGTCTGGGGTGATGAAAAAGTTTTGGTAATGGAAGGTGGTGTTGGTAGTGAAATATTATGAATGTAATTAATACCACTGAATTTTCCCCTAAAAATGGTTAAAATGGGAATTTGTGTGTTATATCTGCTACTACAATAAAAATTTAAATGATTAAAAATTTAGTATTATTTCAAATATACCTTTTTATGTAGCAACATAGTGCATATTGATTAAAGTACACAGTTCATTTATTGTTTTCATACTTTTTATTCTTGTGTTGTTCTACTTTTTCTCCATTATGTATCAATTTCTCTGTAAAGTTACCTTTTTGTCCACTACTGAATTATTTCCCTTGAACATATTCCTGAGAGAGAGATTGCCAGAATAAAAGAGGTCTGAATGGTTATATGATTGGGGGCAGGGGGGCACTGTGATGCACAATTCACATGGGCTATAATAAGAAATGGTACTTGGAATTGTGCAATAGGGCAACTTTGCTCTTGTTACCAGAAAGGTTACACAATGTACTGTTAAGAATGCCTATTTCTCCATAACTCCTTCAAGGCAAGGTTTTAGCATTTTATTTACCTTTGCTAAATGATTAAGTGTAAAGAAGTATACATAATTATTTTAACTTGCATTATTAATTAGTAAGTAATTAATATTTTCTTTTCTCAGTTTATCTTTATGTTTCTCTTTTTATGAGCTGTTAGTTAATATCCTAAAAAAGAGTTAATATATATAGAATGCTTTGACTAGAACCTGGCATACAGTGAGTTCTCAATAAGTTTTATTTCTTATGTTAAAATGATTTTATTGTTGTTGCTATTGTCGTTATTGTTACTATTACCACTGTTGTTATTACTATTATTATCTATGGACGTAAAGAGGCTGGATTTGGCATATGGATCTGTACCAAGTTCTTTATTTTTTTAAATTAGCAAATATATAATCTTTTGTCTTAAAGTGAAAAATGTCTTTCTAAATTTGACAAAAAAAATGGGAAACAAAATGATTAGAGTTATCCTGTAAGTTCCCATCACTGCAGCTCCCCATGTATTTGCATTTGTGCCCCTTACTCTGTTTCCTCTCTTGTTATTACAGGTAAATCATCCTTGCTTCTAGCAAAGGGAAACCAATTCCTCCATCAATATTCGAAATCCCATCTATTTAAAGTTATGAATTTATTTTGAATGATAAATACTCTTATGGAATAAAAATTAAAAAATAAAATTTAAGTAAAAGTTTAAAAGTATGTGGGGGATAAATGAATAAAATTGACAAAGTTATGAGAGTTGTTAAAACACAGAACGAGTACCTGAAAGTTTATTATAATATTCTTTTCATTTTTATACATATTTGAAAAATTTACATAATTAAACATCAAAGAAAAAGTAGGTTTGACTAATTTTGGGCTTTTTTTTTTTTTTTTTTTTTTTTAACGAGGTACTAGGGATTGAACCCAGGACTTTGTACATGGGAAGCAGGCATTCAACCACTGAGCTAGCACCTGGAGTGTTCATTTATGGAATATGAAGGTGTTCATGTGGTCATGGGGTGTTGTCTCAGCGGGTGGCGACCCACACGATAACAGAAAGGATATTTAATTCCCATCCTGGGGAGTCCTGATACATTCTCTAATAGAGTGGCAGGAATCTTCTAGAGTGCATAGGCAGTGCCTAGCGAAGGAGGACAGACCAATACTCCTGGCCCTTGATATTGATGCTTGCACTTATGAACCTTTTCTTGTGACATTGAAATGTAGCCTAGTATTATATGTTGCTTAAGAATTACCTCCTGAAAACCTCCTTGTTGCTCAAAGGTAGCCTCTCTCTATGCCAAACTCAGCGTATAAACTCACTACTCCTGATATGTGACATGACTCCCGGGGATGAGCCTCCCTGGCACCGAGGGATTATTACCAAGCACCAACTAGTGATGCATCTGAAAAAAGTCCTTGACCAAAAGGGAGAAATATTAAATACAAATGAGCTTTTATGGCTAAGAGATTTCAAAGTGAGTCAGGAGGTCATTCCAGAGGTTATGCTTATTCACATCTTAGCAGGATCTCATTGATTGCTACAGTAAACGGTGCCTCAAACAACCAGTTTCCTGAGGACTCTAGAGACATTTAGACACTATAGGCAGGGCAGACAATCTCAGGAATTCAGCACCCTGTCAGTGGGCCTTACTTTGGAATATATGCTCCCCAATGTAACAGAGTTAGACTCACTTATAATTTCCCTACAAATGGCTCTTTTACCACTTTTATTTGAACATATAATTAGTACTATACTTGTTAAATATATGTCCCAGACTTAAATCTCCAATCTTTTCACCTACTCTCCAGTTCATTGGACTCACCCAGAGAAACTAACAAAAGGATGATGATGGACAACACCCATCTCAAAAAGCAGAGAGTATCTATAACTGCAAGCAAGACAGTTCCATCTTTCTGCCTCATGGGATCTAATGCCCTCTCAACCAGAAACAGAGTAGGCACTACCACTCCAAAATCCTCAAGATTGAGAAATGAACAAATATAAGGTGGGCATGCAACTATGGACTAAAGTAGACTTACTATTATTCTAGCAATGGAAGAACTCGTATCATTGATATAAAGGCAGTGCCCACCAGAGGTTCTGAGGGGAGGGAGAGGGAAGAATAGGTGTAAGATGGAGGCAATTTGGGGACATTGGAACTGTCCTGCATGACATTGCAATGATAGATACATTTCATCAAAACCTATAAAATTGTGTGGGGCAAAATGTAAACTATAGTCCATGGTTAGTAGCAATGCTTCAATATGTGTTAATCAATTGTAACAAATATACCACACTAAAAAAAGATGTTGTTAATGGGGGGAAAGTGTGGGAGGGGCAGAGAGTGGGGTATATGGGAATCCCCTATATATGTATCTTTTTTTTTTTTCCAGATACCGGGCCCAGGGATTGAACCCAGGACCTCATATGTGGGAAGTGGATATTCAACCACTGAGCCACATCAGCTTCCCTGAGTTGGTTTTTTCACTTGTTTGCTTGTTTTTGTTTTTTTAGGAGGCACTGGAAACCAAACCCAGGCCCTCTCATGGGGGAATCAGGTGCCCAACTTCTTAAGCAACATCTGCTCCCCACTCCCTATATATATATTTTTCACCCCCTATATTTTTGATGTAACATTTATATAATCTAAAGCTTCTTTAAAAATAAATAAATAAATTAAATTAAATAAAAGAAAAAGAAGGCTTGAAGACTTTTTCCCATTCTTGTCCTATCCACCTCATTTCCCCCATCTCTTACATGTAGTTTCTTGTATATACGTTCAGTGTTTCTTGTTTCTTTATGCAGATACAAGTAAAAATGAATATATATATTTTTTCCTTCCTTTCTTACACACAAAGCCACATACCACCTCTGTACTTTGCTTTTCATAATGCATCATCTTTTAGTCAAGGTGGACTTTCCTCCTTCTCCCTCCAGTCTCCTTCTTCTCCACAAAGGTCCCTGGTCTTTTTCTCCCCTCATGTTTTTCATGAGACCCAGGCTCTGTCTTGGAGAGCTGGAGTCAAGATCCCTGAAGTTCTGTGTCCCTGGAGCAGCAGTGTCTGCTGCAGAGCCTTTTGCATCTCCGGAGGAGGTTTCATTCCTTCAAGGTCTCAGGAGTAAAGCCTCCAGGAGACAACACTTCCCTTTGCCAATGGGGACCACTTCTCAAAAGCAATGTTTAGTGCAAAGTCTTATTGAGTACTTCCTTCCATTTTGGGGGTGGTGGGGAGGGATGAGCATGGAATAGGGATATAAATAAGGAAGGGAGTGGGGGGACAGAAAGTCAGATCTAATCACCCAGTCTAAACTTTGAAATGTTTAGATTGATTTTTATGTACTTTCTAACATTAACCCCTTTGTTTATACAGAATTTAAAAAAATAAATAATTGTTTTATAATTTAAAAGGCTGTTATTTTCCACTGAAAATTGTTTCTGGAATTCTTATAGTTTATTTTTCTATAAATGTTTCACTATTTTCTTGAGAGTTTCTAGAGAGGTTTCCATCGGTATTTTACTCATATTGTATTAAATCTAAGAATAAACTAGGAAAGATGTTGTGTTCCTGACAATACTAAGTGTTCTCAGTCCAGAATATGATATATTCCTTCTGACATTCAAATCTACCTTTATTGTAATGCCACTTTATTAGATTTAGTTGGGCCCCTGTTAATTTTAGAAATGGCTGAACATTTTAGCATAGCTTAGATATACCAGATTGCTCAAAAAGAAATTTGAAAATAAACTAAGGAAAAATCAGAATAACATACACATGGAAACCTTTGAAAGCATCAAAACAGTTCAAATAATGATGCTAATAATCCTAATTAGCCCTACTGAGTTCAAAAGTCACATATCCTAAACTGACACCATTCTGTCAGGAGAATGACTGGCACAATGTCGCAGGCTCTCGGTTAGCACTGGACTTGTTTCATTTGGATTAACATCAACTCTCTTCTAAGCTAAACTGTTTTGTGGTTCAGATGTTCTTGGTCAGGACTGCCAGATAAAATACAATGCACCTAATTACATTTGAATTTCATACAAGCAATGAAAAATAATTTTATATTTTTGTATTTCCCAAATATTGCATATCCTTTATCTGAAATTCAAATTTAACTGGGTGTCATATATATATATACACACACATATGCCTATAAACATATACATACATATATGTATATCTTTATTTTATTTTTATCTTTTGCTAAATCTTGTTCCCCTAGATACTATCAACCAGTTTTATTTTCTTTTTTTTTTTTTTTTTTTTTTTTATATTTATTTTTATTTATTCATCTATCCCCCCCTGCTGCCTGTGCTCGCCGGGTCAGCCAACCACGCCATGCGGGCGGGCCTGCCCCCACCAGGAGGCCCCGGGAACTGAACCCGGGGCCTCCCATATGGTAAACGGGAGCCCCACTGATTGAGCCACAGCCGCTTCCCTAGTTTTATTTTCTGATCTGAGAAATGCACCTAGTTCACAATTAATGGATAGGAGAATAAACCTTTTTAGACCAGTCAAGTAATAGAAATTGCATTTTTGAAGCATTCAGTGGCTTTCGGCCCATAGTTTTCAGGATATAAAACATCAGTACAGAAGGCTCGAGTCCCTATCTTTACAGCAATGGTGCCATTGAACTGCTTGCTCCCATTCAGCTATTCTGAGTAGCCTGATCCCTAGCATACCTGTCTAGGAATTCCTTCCTTCCCTATTTCCTCCTGGTTCTCTCAGAATCTATTCCTTACCTGTGCTCTCCTCGTTGGTTTGATAGCTCAGACACTGACTCCAGCATGCTTATGGAAATGTGCTTCCTGTGTGCTCTAGACCAGCTTGTCTGACTCCGCAGATGCTGGCTCCAGCCTGTCTGTGGCTTCCTGCCATGCCCTTCCACTGCATTATATTCTCACACTCCTTCAGCCACAGTCCTTTTCTTGCATTACCTATGTGATCTTGAAGAACTCTGCCCCTCACTACAAACTGGACTCTGAAAAAGAGATGAGACGCTCCTGTCATCTGGGGGCTGACCTGGCACTCACAGGTAGGCCTTGGTGTTTTCCTGTGGAACATCCATTATTTTACAGACATCAACATCTGACAAGGCCTCTCTGTGACCTTGATGGATCAAGACAAAGGAAGACCATTCTGTAATCATGCCTGAACACAGACAAAAACATGAACATTGTTCACACCACAAAAACGATCAACCCAACATGTCCCTATCCTGGCTAATATGAATGATTGCTACCTCTTAACCAAACACAGCTTTAGCTTCATTCCAGGCTTCCCTCCTTCCAGGATTCATTAAGATTCCTGAGAATCTCCAATTCAGAGCAAAGCCCTACTTCCTTAAACTCTCCCTCAAATCACCCAATAAGAACCCAAACCCTATAGCAAATCTTTTCAAACATCCCATGATTACTGAGATGCTCCACAGTTTCCCAGGGTGTGTGGTCTCCCCGTTGCCAGGAACAGTAAACCCATCTGTTCAACTACAGGTATGTTCCTGGTGGCCTTTGGCTGGAGGGCATTGGCAACTTCCAGTAGCTCATGATTCAACGCCAGTAGTCTCCAAGGAGTCTCTTTGGAGCAGACAAAAGCAGTGAGCACTTTGTCAAGACACAAGCTGTGTTGTGTTCCCTACAAGTACCCTTAGCTCCGGCTACTGCTTCACCAGTAATGGCTTCCAGCAGGGCTTAGAGGCCAGCTGCAGTCTCTTCCCACTTATCAGGGGCCCTGGGTTGGCATGGAGGAACTAATTGTCATCACTCTTACCCAGGATCACCTGGTTATGGAGGTGGGGGTGTGGTAGCCCCCGCTCTCAATACTGCTGGTTTCACTATGATTGGCTGGAACAAAAAATCTAGAAGAGCTAAGCAGCCTGGAGCATTAACAATCTCATTTAAGAATTGTGGTTTTATAGTTCTGTCTTCATTCCCCCATCCCCACCCCGCCCAAGAGCAATAGTCTCTTCCTTGGTGGAAGCACTCCTTCTCTGTGAGTGATCACAAAAGAGCAAGAAGAATATCAGGTTCAGTGTATAATGGATTTAAAGTGAGTATAGAACTATCTTGATCAGCTAACATTCAGGAGGAAAGAGTTCCCATCCAGGATGCCCATCCTAAAAATTCAAATGAACAGATTCAAACACCCCACCAAAGTCCAGAACTTTGCCCACACATATATGATAAACAGTATTTAAAAAAAGTCAGGATATGAAAAGGCCTCCCTGGGAATCATTTCCAACCCTCTGAGTTGCTGTGAGGTAAACGCCTGTCTCTGGTCCTAAACATATAACTACCAAAATTGTTAATCCACACCTAGCATTACTGGTTGCATTCTGTTTTAAATTACTGTGGTTGTGCCTCCTAGCTGAGAATATAAATCTTCAGTCTCTGTTAAGGTACCTGCTTTCTTGATTTCTCTTTATGATACTAACACTGATCTGTTTGTCTGAAAATGGCTTCTAGACCATTTGTTATTGGCAGCAGAGTCCAGCTTGCCCTGATCTGAGAAGCTGATCTCCCAGCCACGGACACTTGTACCCATGACCTCTTGCCATGACTTAGTTCAACTCCCTTCTTGGCAGGACTCACAGAGTTACCCATGAGGTAATGCTCACATTTTTCTCTCTGTTCTGCTTGAACTTCCCTTGATTTTGTTTTCATCTCCCTTCTTAAAGTTTAGGTTTTCTCCCCACTTGCCACTTTTCTTTATTAGCTCACATCTGAGTGTTATCTGAGTTCTCCAGTGTTAGTAGCATTCTGTTCCACAACTCTTTGGATAGGAAAAATAATCAAATCACAGAATTACTCAAAATTAAACTAGATGATATCTAAGTCTCTTTCAACTTACAATTATATGATTCTTTGAAGTTACTGTTCTCCCCAATTTCTACCTGCTAAATAAATAAACAATCCAATTGGAAATCTCATCTTAGTAGGTACTTTACTGATCTGTTTAGATTTAATTTAGAAGACAGACTACTGGCTCATAAAAAAGTTTCTTACCCTCACTAATAATCAAAGAAATCCAAATTAAAGCAATAATAAAGTATTATCAATCTATCAAACTGGTAAAAACAAAAATCAGTAATTGCCAGGGTAGGCAAAATTGCTGGGATGGGACTTTGGTACAATCTTTCTAGAAAGTAAATCTGGTAATATATAATTAATATTTTAAATGTGCATACCATTTGAACCATCAAGTCCACATGAATGAATTTATCCTAAAGACAATTAAGCAAAGATGTATATAAAATAATTTTAATTACAGTACTGAATATAATAGAAAAAATTCAAAACCATCTAAGTGTCCATTAACAGGGGATGGTTAATATGTCATATATATAATACTATGCAGATTTTTATAAAATAAGATTGATCAGTGATTCTCAACCCTGGCTGTATATTTGAATCACCAGAAGAGCTTTGAAAAAAATCTTAACTCAAGGATTCTACCCACAGAAGTCTGATTATTTGGTATGGAGTAAGGCCCAGCATTTGTATTTCTTTAAGATGAAGATAATTCTATTGTGCTGTCAGGTTTGAGAACCACTTGGTCCCTTACAACCATTTGAGGTTCTTCTTATACCAACGCTAACATGACACATGATGGAATATTTGTCTTTACTGCTTTTTCAACCATATTTAGAGATTTGTTTTTATAATGTAATTACCTCCATATTGAAATAACAAAAAGGTAGTACAGGCTGAAAACACAGAGAGAAAAAGAGAAAACTGGCCTTAGGATGGCTTGTGTATGCAAGGAGGAACTTGCATCGTAAACACAGCATTCTGTGTCTGACATTAGCAATTGTACATATTTAGAGAAAATGGTTGTCTAAGCTCAAGTCAAAAAGTACTGGCTTTGGTCCTGGAGGGTACTGGTCATCAAGAAGGTGGAGTGAGCCCCCCACCCCCACCCCGAAACTTGGAGCAACAAATAAGAGCTAGAAGAAATATCTTTCTCAAAACTCCAGAAAACAGTTAAGTAAGCACTGAGTAAAGAAAGAGACAACTTAAAAATGGAAGGAAAACCTCCTCATGGCACCCTGGCTGACCTTTCCCCCATACCCTTACTGGCTCTGTGTGAAGCTGGATTGCATTCCCAGTGCGGGTCCCTGGTCCCAGTTCCTGAGAGAGTGTGGGGGTCCAGTGGGTCCCGGCCCTGGCTCCCCCACCCCCACCCCAAAAGAAACTCAGCCCCCAGCACATAGCTGCTTGCATGCCCCAGGACACAAGTTAAAATGTAACAGACCTCCCTATACGGAAACAATGTACAAATGGTATCATAGACTGTAATTTTCTCCAGGATGTATGCTTCTTTCCTACAATAATATCACCAAACCCCACTCATGTGCTTCATGTGACCCTAGCAGAATCTCTGTTATGAAATGTCTTTGTTCTGAGACCCTACATATTGCCCCTCATTTTCCCACCTCTTTGCTGCGCACTACTTTCATTATCTGGTCCGCTGCCACCAGAGAAACTCTCCTGTTTGTAAGTCACAATAAATAAAGCTTATGCCTGACTCCGTGCCAGGTACATTAAAAAAAAAAAAAAAAAAAAATTCCCCCCGCCCCCTTGTTGCTTTTCACTTGCTGAGTCTATTCATCTTCCTTGTTTCTTTAGGAGGCACTGGCAGCCAAACGGGGCCTTGTGAGGTGAGAGGGAGGTGTCTAATCCCTTAAGCCACCTCCGCTTCCTGCTTTGTTGTGTTTCACATTCTGTTTTTCCTCCCCACGTCTCTTGTTGCATCATGTTGTTGCTTCAGCTCGCTGCACCTGCCTGTTGTGTCAGCTCACTGTCTTCTTTAGGAGGCACTGGGAACCTCTGCTCCCTGCTTTGTTGTGTCTCCTATTACGTTCTTTTCTTCTTGTGTCTCTTGTTGTGTCAGCTTGCTGTGCCTGCCTGTCATGCCAGCTCGCTGTCCTCTTTAGGAGGCACCGGGATCTGAACCAGCAACCTCCCATGTGGTAGGCAGGAGCTCAGTCACCTGAGCCACATCTTCTTACCTATGCCATTTTTTGGTCTTGTGGCCACCCTGACCCGTGCCTTCCAGGAGCTGAGTTGGAACAGGGAGTAGAGTATCTCTTGTGCACATACTACGAGCATATATGTCTATGTGAATCTGTCTGGTGGTAGCCTGAAGGAAGGATTGAACCAGCACACACATCACAGGAATGCAGTCCCAGATCTTGCCCTGAATGCAGAAAGCAGCTCACAGAGCTCTCCTAAAGAATGCTGGAAGACAACAGTCATATCACAGATGCCTGGGGCAAAGGTTAACTCACTCTGAACATACAGTGCAGTGCCCAGAACTGTGAGGAAACACTGTTTTCTAGGGAACAGGGGACATTTAGAGCTGTTTAAATGGGGGGAATTCCTAGGGCCATGCACAAATGCCCAGGACAAGATGCATGTGCAGAAAGGACTGGGAAAAACCCTATGGTTTTGCCTTGAGCTAGACTATAAATTTATTGTTAGGATAACTAGGTTCTAAAGGAGAGTACTCACATAGACCAATCTGAAAAGACTAGAAAAGTGGTGTTTTCTTTCTTTTCCTTCATTTTTGTTCTGTTTTATTTTGTTTGTTTGCTCCTAGCCTTCAGGCAAATCTCTGCCATAAAACTAGCTGGATACAAGCTTAAGGAAACAGATGCCTCAGTGTCTAAATTTCAATGATAACACATTAAAATATCAGAATGTCCAGGTTGCAGCCTTTCTAGTGACAGTGATGCAAGATGACAGACACCTGGGCTTGGGTTGGGAGTAATGTCATCAACATGGCAATGGAAAACACCCCCAGAAAAAACCTCCCCAGAGGTTCAGTATATAAGGACAAATCCCACCCACTTAGAACTCTGGAATAGGGCTCCACAAATCCTGTATCAAAGAAAAAGAAAAATATCAAGACAGGAAACAGAGGAAGAAGAGCTGAAAAAAATCTGAACACTTAAACACGACCTATTCTAAAGGCCTAGAATGAGTTGGAACAAGTGTCAAAGAAAAGCCTTAACACAAAGCCAATTAACAATAAAACCCTACACAAGAAGGGGAAACTGGCCTTCAGAATTAATTCACCAAGATAATCGGATGTTTAGACATCAGCAAAAAATTACAAGCCATACTAAGAAACTGGAAGATGTGGCTCAACCAAGGGAACAAATTAAAACTTCAGAGGAGACACAGAATTTGGAGCAACTAATCAAAGATGTTCAAACAAATCTAAATCAATTCAAGGAGATGAAGGGAAAAATATATAGAGAGGTCAAACATATTAAGAAGATAATGTATGAACATAAAGAAGAATTTTAAAGTATAGAAAAAAAATTAGGATGAAAGGCAGAATAGTAAAGATTAAAATACACTGGAGGCATACAACAGCAAAGGTGAAAAGGCAGAAGAAAGAATCAGTGAAATTGAATACAGGACAATCAAAATTATACAGTCAGAAGAACAGATAGAGAAGAGAATAGAAAAAAAAAAATTGAGCAGAGTCTTAAGGATTTGAGTGACAGCACTAAGCATAAAAACAGACACATCATTGGTATCCCAGAAGGAGAATAGAAGGGAGAAGGGGCAGGAAGAATATTTGAGGAAATAATGGCCAAAATTTTCCCTTTTATGAAAGACATAAATATACATGTCCAAGAAGTATAAATCCTAATAGAGCTACTCTAAGACACATACTAATCAGAATGTCAAATGCCAAAGAGAAAGAGAATTCTGAAAGCAGCAAGGGAAAAGTGATTTGTCACATAAAAGAGATCCTCAATGAGACCAAGTGCCACATTTCTCGTCAGAAAACATAAGGCATGGCAGTGGATGTGGTTCAAGTGGTTGAGTGCCCACCTCCCATATGGGAAGATCCCAGGTTCAATCCTCAGTCCCTGGTACCTAAAAAAAAAAAAAAAAAAAAAAAAAAGAAAGAAACCATAAGGTAAGAAGCCAGTGGTATGATATATTTAAGATACTAAGTGAGAAAAATTGCCAACCCAAAATTCTTTATCCAGCAAAACTATCCTTTGAAAATGAAGGAGATTTAAAAATATTCACAGATAAACAGAAATTAAGAAAGTTCATCAACAAAAGATGTTCCCTACAAGAATTACTAAAGGGAGTTCTGCAGGTTGAAAGGAAAAGACAGGAGAGAATGGCTTGTAGTAGTGTGAAGAAATGAAGATTATCAGTAAGAGTAACTAAAAGGGTAAATGCAAAACCCATTAGTACTGTATCCTCTATATACAACTCTACTCTTCAATTCTTATAAGAGTCAGAATACAATTGGACACCTAAAAGGCACATTTCCTGATAAGAGACATGCAAAATATAAAATACAGTGGTAAAGTGGGACAAAAATAACACAAATTGGGGAAAAGAGGGATATTGGAGCAAAGAATATGTATGCTATTAAAGCTAAGTTGGTATCTTTTCAAATTAGTAGATTATAGATGTAGGTAGTTTAATACAAACTCCAAGGTAACTACAAAGAAAGTATTTTTTAAAAATCAACAGAAACAGAAATGAGAAAGGAATCAATCAGATATATCATGAAAGATCAACTATACAGAAAAAGAGGTTGCAATAAAGGAAAAGAAAGAAAAAGAAAAAATGACACAAAAACCAAAAGGCAAAATGGCTGAAGTAAATACTGCCTTTACAGTAATAACACTAAATTCCAGCCCCCCGAGATGGCTCCCTCACGTGTCTGCTTGTTGTCTGCTTATTGTCTGCTCGCTGTGTCTGCTCACTGTGTCTACTCATTGTGTCTGCTCATTGTGTCTTCTTGCTGTGTCTGCCCATTGTCTTCTTTAGGAGGCACTGGGAACAGAACCCAGAACCTCCCATGTGGGAAGTGAGTGCCCAACTGCTTGAGCTACATCTGCTCCCTAAAACACTGAATTTTAACAGAATAAAAATTCTAAATCAAAAGACACAGAGTGGCAGAATGGATAAAAAAGAACGATCCAACTATATGTTGTTTACAAGAGGCTCACCTTAGACTCAAAGACAAAAATAGGTTGAAAGTGAAAGGTTATGAATAGATATTCCATGTAAATAGTAACCAAAAAAGAGCTGCAATAGCTATATTAATATTGGTCAAAAACAGAATTTAAGTCAAAAGCTGATGTAAGAGACAAAGAAGGACACTATATATTAATAAAAGGGGAAATCTGCAAAGAAGCTAACATAATACTCAATGGTGAAATACTGAAAGCTTTCCCTCTAAGATCTGGAACAAGACAAGGATGCCCATTGTCACCACTGTTATTCTACATACTACTGAAAGTTCTAGCCAGAACAATTAGGCAAGAAAAATAAATAAAAAGCATCCAGATTAGAAAGGAAGAAGTAAAACTTTCCCTATTTGCAAATGACATGGTCCTATCTATAAATAGTCCTGAGAAATCTATAAGAAAGCTACTAGATGAAATAAGCAAATTTAGCAATGTGGCAGGATACAAGATAAACATGCAAAAATAAGTAGTGTTTCTATAAACTAATAATGAGCAATTTGAGGAGGAAAGAAAAAAAAATTCCACTTAAAATTGAAACTAAAAGAATCAAATATCTACGAATAAATTTAACAAAAGATGTAATGGACTTGTACACAGAAAACTACAGAACATTCCTAAAAGAACTGAAAGAAGACCTGAATAAATGGAAGGATATTCCATGTTCATGGATTGGAAAACTAGATATTCTTAAAAGGTCAATTCTACCAAAAATGATTTACAAATTCAACATGATCTCTAACAAAATTCCAAGCCTACTTTGCAGAAATGGAAAAGTCAATCATTAAACTTATTTGGAAGAGTAAGGGGCCCTAAATAACCAAAAACATCTTGAAAAAGAAGAATGACATTGGATGACTCACACTTCCTGACTTTAAAGCATATTACAAAGCTGTAATGGTCAGATCAGTATGGTAATGGCTTAAGGATAGATATTTTGACCAATGGAATTGAACTGAGATTTCATAAATAGACCCTCACATCTATAGCCAATTGGTTTTTTAAAAAGATTTATTTATTTATTTATTTATCCTCCCCTCCCCCCATTGTTTTGTGCTCGCTGTCTGCTCTCTGTGTCCATTCACTGTGTGTTTTTCTCTGTCTGCTTGTCTTTTCCCTAGGAGGCACCAGGAACTGATCCCAGGACCTTCCGGAGTGGAGAGAGTCTGCTCAATCACTTGTGCCTCCTCAGCACTTGGTCTGCTGCATCTCTCATTGTCTCTCTTCTGTGTCTCTTTTTGTTGCGTACTCTTGCTGCACTAGCTCTCCAGCACTCTTGTGTGGGCTAGCCCTCCTGAGTGGGCCAGCTTGCTTTATACCAGGAGGCTTAGGAAATCAAACCCTAGACCTCCCATATGGGAGATGGGAGTCCAATTGCTTGAGCCACAACCAATTCCCTATAAGCAATTGACTTTTGACAAGGCTGCCAAGTCCACTCAATTGGGAAAGAATAGTCTCTTCAACAAATTGTGCTGGGATAATTAGATATCCATATACAAAAGGATGAAAGAGGACCCCTATCTAACAGCATATACAGAAATTAACTCAAAATGGATCAAAGACCTAAATATAAGAACCAGGAGTATAAAACCCCTCAAAGAAAATATAAGTAAGCATCTTCAGGATCTTGGGTTAGGCAATGATTTCTTAGATTTTACACCTAGAACACATGCAACAGAAGGAAAATAGATAAATGGGACCTTATCAAAATTAAAAACTTTTGTGCATCAAAAGACTTTGTCATGAAAGTGAAAAGATAACCTACTCAAAGGAAGAAATTATTTGAAAGCCACTTATCTGATAAGGGTTAATATCCAGAATATATAAAGAAACCTACAACTCAACAATAAAAGACAAACTATTTAAAAATGGGCAAGAGACTTGAATAGACATTTCTCCAAAGAGGATATACAAATGGCTAAAAAACACATGAAAAGATGTTCAATATCACTAGCTATTGGGGGGATGCAATTCTAAACCACTATAAGATATCATTTCACACCCAATAGAATGGCTACTATGAAATAAACAGAAAACTACAAGTGGTGGACAGGATGTGGAGAAATAGGAACACTCATTCATTGCTAGAGGCAATGTTAAATGGTGCGGCTGCTGTGAAAGCCAGTTTAGTAGTTCCTCAGGAAACTAAGTATAGTATTACCATATGACCCAGAAATTCTGCTCAGGTATATACCCAAATAATTGCAAACAGGGACTCGAACAGGCATTTGCACACTGATATTCATACTGGCATTATTCCCAATTGCCAAAAGATGGAAGCAACCTAAGTGTCCATCAACCAATGAATGTATAAACAAGATGTGGTATATCCATAAATATACAATGAAATATTATTCAGCCATAAAAAGGAATGAAGTCCTGTTTCATGTGACAACATAGAGGAAACTTGAAGACATTATGCTGACTGAAATAAGCCAGACACAAAAGGACAAATATTGTATGATCTCACTTACGTCATACAATAATCTAGAGTTAGAATCTAGAATATAGCTTACCGGGGGATAGATTGGGGTTAGAGAATGGGGAGTTGATGCTTAATTTGTACAGAATTTCTATTTAAGTTTGTTGTATGTTATTGTGACTATAATAAACAGCACTGCATTATATAGGTGAATGTGATTAAAAGGGGAAACTTTAGGTCATATATGTTACTAGAATAAAAATTAAAAGAAAAAACATAGGACTGTGTGACACATGAATCCTATTGTAGACAATAGAATATAGTTAATAGTACAAGTATTAGAATGTTCTTTCACAAATTATAACAAATGTATGACACTGATACAAGGTGTTAATAATAGAGTGGTATATGGGGGGAAAGAACCAAAAGTAAACTATGGATGATAGTTAATAGTACTATTTTAATAATTTTTCATCAATGTTAACAAAAGTAACTACTGTTAAAAAAAAAGTACAATTATAAAAAGTTCTGTCATCATTTGTAACAAATTTTCCACACCAATGCAAAGTGTTAGTAGTGGGGTAGTGTATAGGAATCCTGTATTTTATGCATGATTGTTCTGTAAACCCACAACTTCTCTAATAAAAAAATGATTAAATAAAATAGTCTGATTCAGTGGATTAAAATGCATAGGAATAAAACATATATTAGAGTGAAAAAAATGTCCAGGTTGAAAAACATATTACAAAACATACATAGAAACAGAAAATGATGACTTGTGCTAAGGAGAAGGATAAAAAAATTATAGACCATAAATGAGGAAGACAAGAACTTGGATATACCAGGCAAATACTTTTAAAAAGTAGCCCTAAGTATGCTCAGAGAGCTAAAGGAAAGTATAGACAAAGAACTAACAGAAATCAGATAAAAGAGAGATGAACAGAAAGAGAATCTCAATAAAAGAAAGAAGTTATGAAATGGAATTAAATAGAGCTGAAGGTCAACATAATAGAAAATAAAATTCCCTAGAGGAGCTCAGTGCAGATTGGAGCTGGCAGAAGAATCAGTGAACTTGAAGATAAGACAATTGTAATTATTCAGTATGAGGAACAGAAATAAAAAAAAGAATGAAGAAAAGTAAAAAGAGCCTGGGAGACTTGTGGGACACAATTAGTTGTGCCAATATGTGCGTTATGGGAAGCCAAGAAAGAGAGACAGAGGCAAAAAGAATATTTGAAGAAATAATGACTGAAAATTTACCAAATTTAATGAAAGACATGCATTTACACATCCAAGATGCTCCATGAACTTCAAACAGGATAAACCAAAATGGGCCCACACCTTGACATATTATAATCAAACATTTGAATGCCAAAGAAGAGGGAATTTTGAAAGTCACAAGAGAGAAGAAATGTGTCATGTACAAGGGTACCTCAATAAGACTAAGCACTGATTTCACATGGGAAACCATGGAGGCAAAAAGGCAATGAAATGACATATTTAAAGTGCTGAAAACAACAACAACAAAGTGCCAACCAAGAATTCTATATCTGGCAAAACTATCTTTGAAAAATGAAGGAGAGATTAAGACATTCCCAGATAAAAGAAAACTGAGGAAATTCTTCACCACTAGATGAGGCTTACAAGAAATGCCCTTTTCTAAGGAGTTCTTCAGGTTGAAAGGATAACAACTAGACAATAGACCAAAGCTACATGAAGAAATAAAGATCTCTACTAGTGGTAATAACATGAGTAAATATAATTGCTCGTGCTATTGTATTTTTGAATTGTCACCCCAATTTACTTCCTACAGGATCTAAAATGCAAATGCATAAAAATAATGATAAGTCAATTGTTATGACGTTATAATATGCAAATATGTCATTTGCAACAAGAATACATGGAGGTGGGGGAACAGAGGGGTATAAAAATATAATGTGTGTATACTATTGAAGTCAAATTGGTATCAAATCAAATGAGATTGTTATAGATTTAGGATGCTAAATTTAAGCTCCATGGTAACCACAAACAAAATATTGGAGAAACATGCACAGAAAGAAGTGAGGAGGGATTCTAAAGGGTTCACCAGAAAAAACAAGCAAAGAAATTGAAAAGACATTTCTTCTTCTTCAAAAAAATATACACCTGGCTAATGAGCACATGAAAAGATGCTCAATCTCATTAGCCATTAGGGAAATGCAAATCACAATCACGGTATGATACCACCTCTCACCCTCCACAATGGTTATTATTACAAAAACGGAAAGTAACAAGTGCTGACAAAGATGCAGAGAAATGGGAACTTGAGTACATTGTTAGTGGGAATGCAAAATGAAATCGCCACTGTGGAAAATAGTTTGATGGTTCCTCATAAAGTTAAACATAGAACTACCATATGACCCAGCAATCCCACTTTAAGATATGTACCCAAAATAATTGAAAGCAGGGACTCAGTAAGATTCTTGTACATCAATCTTCTTGGATACATTATTCACAATAATGAAAAGGTAGAAGCAACCCAAAAGATTATTTCCTGATGAATGGATAAACAAAATATGGTATATACACACAGTGGAATATCTTTCAGTCCTAAAAAGGAATGAAGTTCTGATATATGCTACTACATGAATGAACCTTGAAGACATAAAGTTAAGTGACATAAGTCAGATACAGAGGAACAGTATTGTATGATTTCACTTATGGGAAATAGCTAGAATATGGAAATTCATAGAGACAGAAATTAGAGTACAGGTTACCGGGTCAAGGGAAGAGGAAGAAGGGGAGTTAATACATAATGAGTGCAAAGTTTCTGTTTGGGGTGAAAGGAATCCTGGTTAAGGTTGGTGGTAAGGGTAGCACAGCTGTGATTAATCCCATTGAATCATGCTTGGGAGTGGATGAGATGGGAAAGCCCATGTTGTATAAATGTTTTTACATTAAAAAACAAGAGAGAGATTAAGAGATAACAACAACTAAAGGCAATACATGACCCTGGACTGGATCTAATAATGGAGGGGGAAAAATGCCCAAAGGAGCATTATTGGGACTTATGAAAAAATTGGAATACGGATTTTAAACTTTATATCAATGTTAAAGTTCTTGAACTTGACAACTGTATATAAGGTGGTTACATAAGTGAATATTCTTGTTCTTAGGAAATGTATTTGGAAGTATTGTGTTCAAGAAGCATGATGTATAAAACCTACTCTCATATGTTTAGAAGATAGATAGATAGATAGATAGATAGATAGAGAGAGAGAGAGAGAGAGAGAGAGAGAGAGAGATAAGGGAGAGGGGGAGGAAGGGAAGGAAGGAAGGAAGGAAGGAAGGAAGGAAGGAAGGAAGGAAGGAAGGAAGGAAGGGGAGAGAAAAATAAATGACAAAATATTATAAGTTGGTGAATCTGATGGAGGTATGTTGGAGTTCTCTGTATGGGGGTTGTATTATTTTTTCAACTATCCTGTAAGTTTGAAAGTATTTAAAAATAAACAGTTAGGGAAGCGGCTGTGGCTCAATCAGTAGGGCTCCCGTTTACCATATGGGAGGCCCCGGGTTCGGTTCCCAGGGCCTCCTGGTGAAGGCAAGCCCGCCCGCACGGCGTGGTTAGCTGACCCAGCGAGCACAAGCAGCAAGGGGGGGATAAATGAATAAATAAATAAAATCTTTAAAAAAAATAAAAAATAAAAAATAAATAAATAAACAGTTAAAAAAATTACTGGCTTTGCCAAGTAATTCATTTTGGACCTATCCTCCATGAATTTATCTTGTGGAGAAAGAGAAAAGCAAGCAGAATTTAGATAAATTCCTAAGGATATATCATCTGTGACCATTTCAAACTGGATGGACCCCAGAAAATCAGGTTCTTAAAGCTAATACATTTCTGTGGGTGTAAACCTACTGTAGGTGGAAATTTTGATTAGTTTACTTCAGTAAGGCATGTCCCAGTGTGGGTCTTAATATTCTTACTGGTGTCCTTTCTTTTATAAAGGATGAAATTCAGATGAAGAGAGAGAGGAACCATGGAAGCCAGAAGCTGAAAGCAATGAAACCCAGAAGAGAAAGGAGAGACCAGCAGGCATTGCCATGTGCCTTGCTATTAACATTTTGTAGTATTAACCTACATTTGTTCAGCTTCAAAGAAAAATGGTCTTATATTTGCAATTTTACCCATATTCTTATTTCACATAATATATTTAGTTCCTAATAACCCAATCATACAGCATTTGTCCTTTTGTGTCTGGTTTGCTTCACTCAACATAGTGTCCTCCAGGTTCATCCATGTTGTTATATGTTTCACGACTTCATTTCTTCTTACCGCTGCATAATATTCCATCATGTGTATACTCCACAATTTGTTTATCCATTCATCAGTTTCTGGACACCTGGGTTGTTTCCAACTTTTGGTTCTCGTGAATAATGCTGCTATGAACATTGGTGTGCAGATGTCTATTTGTGTCACTGCTCTCTGTTCTTCTGGGTATATAACTAGCAATGATATTGCCAGGTTCCATGGCAAGTCTACACTCAGCTTCCTTAGGAACTACCAAACAATCCTCCACAATGGCTGTACCATTCTACACTCCCACCAATAGTGAGTAAGTGTCCCTATCTCTCCACACACTCTCCAATATTTACATTTTTCTGACTTTTTAATAGTGGCCAGTCTAACAGGTATGAAATGATCTCTCATTGTAGTTTTGATCTGCATTTCCCTAATCCCTAGTGACGTTGAACACTTTTTCATGTGTTTCTTCACCATTTGTATTTCTTCTTTGGACAGTTGTCTTTTAAACTCTTTTGTCCTTTTTTTTTTTTTTTTAACAAACCAATTTTATTGGTTCATATTGATAAAGCATAAATCCACCCAAAGTGTTCAATCTATGGTATTTGGTGTAATCACATATTCGTGCATTTATCATTTCAGTCATTCGTAGAGCACTTTCATTATTCCAATAATAATAATAATAAACAAAAACCAACCAAACAAACAAAACTCATCACCTCTCAATCTTTCTATGCTTCCCCTGCAGTACAGAGCTGCTATTCTTTTTCTTTCTCTCTAGTATATTTGTATTTATATTTTGTAAAAACAGTCTTATATGTGCAATATCACCCATATTTGTGTTTTACATGAAGTTTTACTGTCATACAGTACCATGTTACAGTTTTTAGCTTTCCTTCTAGTAATATACATGACCTTAGATTTTCCCTTTCAACCACTCTCATATCCATATAATAGCACTGCTAGTTACAAACACTATGATATGCTTTCACCATTTCTATTCATTTCCAAAGATTTACAAACAACCATTTTATCAATTCTGCACAGGTTAAACCTTAGCTTGCCGTTCTCTAATCTCCTTTTATTTTCTGGTGACCTATATTCTAATTATTAACTTCATGAGTTTACACAAGATATTAAGTTCATAGTAGTGCAATCACACGGAATTTGTCCTTTTGTATCTGGCTTGCTTTACTTAACATAATGTCCTCCAGGTTCATCCATGTCGTCATATGCTTCATGACTTCATTTCTTCTTATTGCTGCATAATATTCCATCATGTATATACACCACAATTTGTTTATCCATTCATCAGTTGATGGAGACCTGGGTTGTTTCCAACTTTTGGCAACCATGAATAATGCTGCTATGAACATCAGTGTGCAGATGTCTGTTCGTGTCTCTGCTCTCAGTTTTTCTGGATCTATATCTAGTAATGGTATTGCTGGGTCTCATGGCAAGTCTATATTCAACTTCCTTAGGAACTGCCAAACATCCTTCACAGTGGCTGTACCATTCTACATTCCCACCAATAGTGAATAAGCATTCTCATCTCTCTAAATCCTCCCCAACATTTACAGTCATCCAAATTTTTAATAGCAGCCAGTGTAATATGTGTGAAATGATATCATATTATAGTTTTGATTTAGATTTCCCCAATTGCTAGTGATGTTGAACATTTTTCATGTGTTTCTTCACCATTTGTATTTATTTATTTTTTTAAAAAAATATTTTAAAAGATGCTTAGATTACATAAATGTTATCCAAAAATTACAGGGATTCCCATGTTCCCCACCTCCCACAGCTCCCATAACATCCCGCATAAACATCTTTCATTAGTATGGCACATCACCTGCAATGAATATACACATCCTGGGGCTTTGCCATTAAGCATGGACCATAGTTCACATTGTAGACCACACTATTTCCCACACAGTTCTGCATGTTATATGCTGATGTAAAATGGCCTATATCTATTGTTGTAATGTCACTCAGGATAATTCCCAAGTCCTGAAAAAGACCCTGTATTACAACTGCTTTTCCCTTCCCTGCCCTGAAAGCGTCCAGTGGCCACTGGCTCCACCTCACTGTTGTAATTTCTTCCATTGCTTGAATCACAATATGTCTACAACAGAATACCATTAAGTCCACTCTAGCCCATAGCTCTTCCCCCAGTCCTGAGGAGTTTGGGATGGTGATGTCCACTCCACCTCCAAGTGTGAGGGGGCTTATATCCCATGAATACGATGGATGGGATTATCCTGCCTGCAGCTGCAGGCTCTCTCCATTCCCTGGGATGGCCGTTGTTCATCATCGTCTCTTCACCAGGTGACTTGGGTGAGTCCATTGAGCTGTAGAGTAGGAGTTGCAGCTCCACCAAGATTCCAGGCACAGCTGGCACATGGGCAGGCCAGAGGCTCCAGTCTCTGGAAGTATACCTACAAACTCCAGCATCACATATAGGTTTGAATAGAAGGGACTGATGGACCATGTGCAGGGAGGACTTATTTGAGTCCAACTCTGTCACTCTCAGGAGCACAGATTCCAAAGTAGAGCCCAATCTCTGGAGCTATCCCCCCTTATATAGGACCTGGGTGTCTCCAGAGCCCTCAGGAGCCTCTCTGTGTGGGGTGATATCCACTTTGGTGCTCTATGAGATCCTCCTGAGGTGTGCGTAAGCGTTACCTCTGGGATGACCTCCTGACTCTTTGAAGTCTCTTAGCCACATAAACTCATTTGTCTTTACCTTTTCCCCCTTTTATTCAAGGTCTTTTTCCAGTCGTATTTCCAGTTGGCACTTGGTATTAATCCCTCGTTGCTAGGGAGGCTCATCCCCGGGAGTCATGTCCCACGCTGGGGGGAAGGTAATGCATTCATATACTGAGTTTGGCTTAGAGAGAGGCCACATTTGAGCAACAAGGAGGCTCTCAGTTGGCAAACCTTAGGCATCCCATAACAGTAGGCTAAGTTTCAATTACAAGAGCAAAGACTCATAAGGTTAGTCATCAATAACAAGAACCCATCAGTGGACCATCCTTCCTTGCCAGACACTGCCTCTGCACTTGGGAGACTGTTGCTACTCCCTTGGAGAAATGAGGCAGAGCTCTCCAGGCTGGGACCATTTGTATTTCTTCTTTGAACAATTGTCTTTTCAAGTCTTTTGCTCATTTTTAAATTGGGTAATTTGTCTTTTTATTGTTGAATTTTATGGTCTTCTTATATATCATAGGTGTTAAACCCTATCAGGTACATGATTGCCAAATATTTTCTCCCATTGAGTTGGCTGCCTTTTAACCCTTTTGACAAAGTCCTCTGAGGTGCAAAAGTGTTGAATTGAGCAGGTCCCATTTATCTATTTTTTCTTCTGTTGCTCATGCTTTGGGTGTAAGGTTTAAGAAACTACTGCCTACCACGAGATCTTGAAGACGTTTTCCTATATTTTCTTCTAGGAGTTTTATGGTTGTTGTTTTTATATTTAGGTCCTTGATCCATTTTCAGTTAATTTTTGTATAAGGTGTGAGATAGGGCTATTTCTTTCTTTTGGATATGGCTATCCAGTTCTCCCAGCACCATTTGTTGAATAGACTGTTCTGGCCCAGCTGGGTGGGCTTAACAGCCTTGTCAAAAATCACTTGATGGTAGATGTGATGGTCTATCTCGTGAGTTCTCAATTTGATTCCATTGGTCAGTCTGTGAGTCCTTATGCAAGTACCATGCTGTTTTTACCACTGTAGCTAAGTAATTTGCTTTAATGTCAGGAAGTGAAAGTCCTCCAACTTTGTTCTTCTTTTTAAAGACTTTTTTTTCACTATTTAGGGCCCCTTACCCTTCCAAATAAATTTGAATATTGGCTTTTTTATTTCTGCAAAAAAGATTGTTGGGATTTTTATTGGGGTTGCATTGAATCTGTAAACCAATTTGGGTAGAATTGACATCTTAATTATATTTAGTCTTCCAGTCCATGAACACAGAATGTCCTTCCATTTATTTAAGTCTTCTTCAGTTTCTTTTAGCAATGTTTTGTAGTTTTCTGAATACAGGTCCTTTATGTCCTTGCTAAGTTTATTCCTAAATATTGGATTGTTTTAGTCGCTATTATAAATTGAATTTTTTTTCTGATTTCTTCCTCAGATTCCACATCAGAAGTGTATAGAAACGCTTTTGATTTTTGAATATTACTCTTGTATCCCGCTACTTTGTTGAACATATCTATTAATCCTAATAGTTTGGGTGTGGATTTTTCAGGATTTTCTAGATATAGGATCATGCCATCAGTGAATAGTGGAAATTTTACTTCTTCCTTTCCTATTTTGGTGCCTTTTATTTCTTTTTCTAGACTGATTGCTCTACCTAGAACTTCTAACACAATATTGGATAAAAATGGTGACAGTGGGCATCCTTGTTTTGTTCCTGATCTCAATGGGAAAGCTTTCAGTCTTTTACCATTGAGTGCAATGTTAGCTGTAGGTGTTTCATACGTGCACTTTACCATATTGGGAAAGGTTCCTTCTATTCCTATCTTTTAGAGTGCTTTTCTCAAGAAGGGGTGCTGTATTTTGTCAAATGCCTTTTCTGCATCAATAAAGAGTATCATATGATTTTTCTTCTTCAATTTATCAAAGTGGCTTATTACACTTATTGATTTTCTTGTGTTGAACCACCCTTGCATATTTGGGATAAAACCCACCTGATCGTGGTGTATAATTCTTTAATGTGTTTTTGGATTTGGTTCACAAGTATGTTGTTGAGGATTCTTATATCTATATTCATTAGAGATATTGGTCAGTAATTTTCTTTTTTTGTAGTATCTTTATCTGGTTTCAGTAATAGGGTGGTGCTGGCTTCATAGAATGAGTTTGGTAGCATTCTTTCCAGTTCAATTTTTTGGAAGAGCTTGAGCAAGATCAGTTTTAAGTTGTCTTTGAATGATTGGTAGAATTCACCTGTGAAGCCATCTGGTCCTGGGATTTTCATTCTTGGGAAGTTTTTGATGACTGTTTTAATCTCTTCACTTGTGATTGGTTTGTTGAGGTCTTCTATTTCTTCTGTGGTCAGTGTGGGTGGTTCCTGTGTTTCTAGGAATTTGTCCATCCCACATACATTTTCTAGTTTTTTGGCATACAGTTGTTCATAGTATCCTCTTTTTTTTTTCTAATTGACTTTTATTTTTTCTTTTTGGTGTACAGTTCTATGATCCCTCCCCCCACCCCTGAATGCTGTCTGTGTCCATTCGCTGGGTGATCTTCTGTGCCTGTTTCTTGCTTTCTCTTCTCGTTTTTCTCCTCCAGGCTTCACCAGAATTCAATCCCAGGGACCTCTGATGTGGGAGAGAGGCACCCTGTCACCTGTGCCACCTCAGTCCCTGGTTTCTGGTGTGCCTCACCTTGACTCTCCCATGTGTCTCTCTTTTGTTGTGTCATCATCTTGCTGCATATGCCTGCAGGCCTGTAGCATCCTCTTATGATCACTCTTCTTTCTCTGGGGTCAGTGGTAATGTCCCTCCTCTCATTTCTGATTAATAGACTATCAAAAGACATAGACTGGTAGAATAGATTAAAAAATATGAGCCATTTATATGTTGTCTACAAGAGACTCACCTCAGATGTAAGGACACAACCAAGTTAAAAGTGAAAGGTTGGAAAAAGATATTCCACACAAATAGTAACCAAAAAAGAGCTGGAGTAGTGATACTAATATCAGACAAAATAGATTTTAAATATAAAACTGTTACAAGGGATGAAGATGGTCATTATATATTAATAAAAGGGGCAATTCTCCAGGAAGAAATAAGTATACTAATTATTTATGCACCTAACCTCAGTGCTCCAAGTTACATGAGGCACACACTGGCAAAACTAAAGGGAGAAATGGGCATCTCTACAATAATGGTTGGTGACTTCAATACACCACTCTCAGTGTTGGATAGAACATCTGGACAGAGGATAAATAAAAGAGAGTTTGAATAATATGATAAATGAACTAGACCAAATGGCATCTATAGACCATTGCACCCTAAAACAGCAGAATATATATTCTTTTCAAGTACTCATGGATCTTTCTCCAAGATAGACCAAATGTTGGGTCACAAGACTAGTCTCGATAAATTAAAAAAGATTTAAATTCTACAAAATACTTTCTCTAATCATAACAGACAATCTGTAAATCAATAATGGATGGAAAAAAGGAAAATCCATAAATATATAGAGATTAAACAACCCGCTCTTAAATAATCAGTGGGTCAAAGTAGAAATTGCAAGAGAATTCAACAAATATCTTGAGATGAATGAAAATGAGAACACAACATATCAAAATCTATGGGACATCTCAAAGACAGTGCTGAGAGGGAAATTTATAGCCCTCAGTGCTTACATTAAAAAAGAAGAAAGATCTAAAATTGAAGATCTAACACCTGGAGGAACTAGAAAAAGAACAGCAAACAAATCCAAAGTAAGCTGAAGGAAAGAAATAGTAAAGATCAGAGCAGAAACCAATGAAATCAAGAACAAAAAAGTAATAGAGAAAATCAACAAAACCCAAAGTTGGTTCTTTGAAAAAATCAACAAAATCAACAAACCCTTAGCTAAACTGATAAAGAAAAAAAGAGAGAAGATGAAAATAAATAAAATCAGAGTTAACATTTTAAAATATTAAAATGTACAGTGTGCAGCAAAAGAGTACAAGACAAACAAAGAAATAAGAAGTGACCCATGTGAAAGAATAGGATAAAAACACAGGAAATACCAATGAAGAAGAAAAGAATGTAGACATACCAAACCTTTCAAAAATGATCTTAAAAATGCTTATGGAGGGAAACAGATGTGGCTTAAGCAGTTGGACACCTGTCTATCACATGGAAAGTCCTGGGTTCAGTTCCCAGTGCCTCCTAAAGAAGACGAGCAAGACAGCGAGCTGATGCGATGGGCTGGCATAATGGGCTGGAGTGGCAAGCTGACGCAACAAGATGATGCAACAAGGAGTCACAATATGGAAACACAACGAGAGACACATCAAGCAGGAACAGTTGTGGCTCAAGCAATTTGGTGCCTCCCTCCCACATGGGAGGTCCCAGGTTTCGTTCCCAGTGCCTCCTAAAATAGAAGATGAGCAGACACAGAGAACACACAATGAACAGACACTGAAGAGCAGACAGTGAGCACAAACAACAGGGGTGGGGTGTGAGAAATAAATAAATAAATAAATCTTTAAAAAAAATACTTAAGGAGATGAAGACAAGTACAGAGAAAGAATTAGAGGATATCAGGAAAATAATGATTGAACAATATGAGCATCTAAGTAAAGCGATAGAAATTTTAACAAGGAACCAAACAAAACTATTAGAGTTGAACACCACAATAACTGAATGAATAAGGCCCAGGAGGGTTTCAAGAGCAGAATGGAGCTAGCAGAAGAAAGAATTAGTGAGCTTGAAGACAAGACACTTGAAATGAGTCAGGTTGTGGAGTAGAAAGAAAAAAGAAATATTAAAAGTGAAAATAGCCTAAGACATCTATGGGATACCATTAAGCACACCAATATATGCATTATGGGAGTCCCAGAAGGAGAAGAAAGAGAAAAAAAGGTGAAAAGGAATAGACAAAGAAATAATGACAGAGAACTTCCTAAACTTATCAAAAGATGTGAACATGCACAGCCAAGAAGCTCAGGGAACACCAAACAGGATAAACGTGAAGAAAAATACACCCTGCCGTTTATTGATTCCACTATCAAATGCAAAGACAATGGGAGAGCTCTGAAAGCTGCAAGAGAAAAGTCATATGTTACATACAAGGGAACCCCAACAAGTTGAGCACGATTTCTTGTCAGAAACCATGGAAGCAAGAAGACAGTAGGTTGAAATACTTAAAATGCTGAAGTAAAACAACCGCCAGCCAAGACTTGCAAGACTCTCTTTCAAAAATGAGGGAGAGAGTAAGACATTCTCAGATAAACACGAGCTGAGGGGCAATTCATGCAACTCATGTGAGTAGGCTCACACTCTTGTACTTTAACTTTACATTAAATTCTCCTGCTATGATATGACTAGTCTTGAATTATTTCTCATGACTGTGTCAAGAACCCTCCTACCCTAGGTTGAGGACCCCCCAGGGATTCTCCAACATCAGATTTTGGTGACTGACAAAGGGACAGGAAAAGTAAGTATCGGCCTGTTGGCCATTTCTACCTGCCCCTGGCCTTTCCTACCTACTCCTTTGAGCTCTGTCTTTTTGGTCCCAGGACAAAATCTTGACCCATCTGCCTGACCATGGCTTCCCTCCCCAGAGGGTGGTGGAGGACTTGTTCCTCAAACTGTACAGATTCAAGGGCCATGTGGGTGATAGCTGACACTGTCCATAGGGATCTGACTAGGAAATTACCCAAGTCAGGAAGGAGTTCACTGGCCATTTTTCCTGTCCCATTGCCATGTAAGAATCTCTCTTTGCTGCTTTCTCTTTTTATGACTTGTGACCTTACTTTTCTCACAGCTTAGATATGTCCTTTGGTTCTGAGATGGCAAGGTTCTTTTTCCACATAGCAAGTCCCCACTGCCAAGTCCACCATTCAGGGGGATTTTGTTGTCTCTATGGCAATTCACAGTCCAATTACAAATAGTTGAGCCCATAGATCTCTCATTTAACTACCCAATGTGACTTGTTAGCTGTTTTATTTTCCACCATGTGCTTCTTTGTCATCACAATCCCTGACCTCACTATTTTGTTGGGGAGAGCCAGACATGGTGTTGGTCATGGGATATGACCTAACACCTTCCAAGGCACACTCTCTCCAAACCCTTGTGGACCACCCTAAAGATCACTCAGATACCCCCAGAAGCACCCTCCAGGGACATGTCCCCTTCATGTTAGAAACCCTTCTGACCTATAACTATCTCGATCAGAGGTGACTTGATGGCCAATTTAGTGCTCGCCAGTTCTCAAGCTGGAACTCAGAAAGTGAAGGGGGAGCCCTTGTAGGGAATTCACACTTATTTGGGAACCCTTGTTGAGGACCTGCTGTATCTCTCCTTTCTTTTCTTCCTCTTTCATAGGTCAATACAGGCATAGCAGAGGACCAGGACATGGGTAATTCTCCCTCTATACCCACAGACTCCCCCCTTGGGCACCTCTTAAAACATTGGAGTGTTTTCTAGCTGGGTGGCCTAAAATGGAAAAGATTAATCTTTTTCTGTAATACTCCAAGGCCCCAATATAAACTGGAAGATGGAGAACCATAACCTGAAAATTGACTGCTTAATTACAATACCATACTGCAATTAGACCTTTCCTATAAGAGATAAGAAAAGTGGACCGAGATACCTTATGTTCAGTCCTTCATGGCATTATATCAAAACCCTGACCTCTGAGGGCCCTATCGTTTATATTATGCTCATACTCCTCTAGAAAAGCCAAGCAGGATGAAAAGGTCATATAGAAATCTGAATCAGAAACTATTGGGGAAAAAAAAAGATTTTTCCTAGGCTGACCTACACTGCTCCCCCTCCCCCATCCCAGGCCTTCTCTTTGAGAGAGCTATGGGGGAAGAGTTAGGTGTGATAAGATACAGAAATGTAAGTTTAGCTTAGAATGCTGTCTACTAAGCTTGAAAATTAAGAATGATAGGGACAGAGGAAATGTTACAAAATAAACATTAGTTTGCATAGTTTGTCCTGTAATTCCCCAACTTAAACCTTTTTAACAGCCTTGGGATGAGAGTAATTAATCCAACAGCCAAATTGTAAGAAAAAAATCTATAAGTTGATATTGATAACAAAAAGTAACTTTATAACAGAAAAATCCATGGAACGCCATCTCAATTCTGTTATGAGCTATGCTAAAATTTGCTTACCAAATGGTGTACTGACACAAAACTAAATTTTGACTTTCTCTGTTAGAGTAACACAGTTTTCTTAAATGGTCGGTCTGTTTTGAGTGGACAGATATAAAAGTCCTTTTGAAATAATCAGTATATATATATATATACAAAGAACAAAGACTGTGCTTTATCAGAATGGCTTCATCACATCCTTAGTGGTTTTTAAAAAATTACAGAGCCGTTGATATTTTGGAAGTTAAGTTTTCCAAACTATTTTGCCACTGTGATAAATAGAGGCCTGTTTAAATATAATGTTCAGACCTGACAACCTTTAATATTCTAATAAAGCTCTTAGGATATCTTTATTTGCAAACTGTTACAAAAGAATTTGTTCTTTCATTCTGTAAAAAGTGAGGTGCTAAAATATATACGTTTATGAAAATTAACTTTATCAATATGTTTATATTTTAATTTACAATTGAAAATGTATTCTAAAAATGAAAAATATAATATTTGTGTAAACTGCGGGAGAGTTTAAATGAGATGTTATTTTGACAATGTTTTAAATTTTAGTCACATTTTATTCTGATCAGAATTTTTATCAAGGTGTTAAACTTCTGTTTTTGTTTTTTAAACTGGGTTGTCATAAAATACTATGTGACTTATGTTTACGACTAAGGGAAATATTATTTACAACATCATAGTAGGAATATAATCTTGATTCCATTGATAATCTTAGGTCCTCATAAAATTTCCTTGAAAAATAGTTTTCTTCTGGTACTACTGAAGTTTCTTTGTGATAAACAGTATCTTTCTAAAAGAAAACATGAAGGAGAAATTAAATGTGTAATTTACTTATGTATTTTGGGGATTGTATAAAACTCTTAAAGGCTTTTAAAGTCTATTCTATCCTAATACTGATGTGCATGATGATATTGTTGGTTATAGCTTTAGTTATTCTTAGAAAAATGTGATGTTATGAAAACAACCAAAATCTCTTATCAGTTAAACTGTTCTGTTCTAATGCTTCTCTAAAACAGCACGCAGTCAGCTCATCCTCAACAAAAAGGGACTTTAAGGAGAAGCAAGACAAGTCTATAAGTTATGTTTTACCTGTTGATTAACATAATCTTGGTAAAAGTGTGAAAGTAAAATGAAACAAAACTTCTACTATAAGTTGTAGTTAATGATCTCTAGGAACAGCTTTATTTAAGGAAATTAGGGCCTACATTATAAGCTTTTGCAGCAGTCACCTTTATTCCTGGGCTCTGATCTCTGATTGTTATTTCTAAATCCTGAGATGCTTTGCTCTTTGTGTGTAACCTGATAGTTCCCTAGAATTTTGAAGTTCCTGTATGGCACCCGGAACCCAGAGTTAAAGTAAGCCAGCTCTAAAAGTGATGAAGGCAGCCCTAAGGCTACACAAAAAGAGTGGCCGTAGAGGAGCTGCCACGGGGTGGTGCCTGGCTAAGGCACTGGGCATCCCCATTAAATGTTCTGATCTATTTAATATTATGCAAGATAGCGAGGCCTGTTATATATTTAATATTATACAAGATAGCGAGGCCTGTTAATGGCTCAACCCACACTCAGTGCCTTACAGCAGTGCATGTGCACAAAACTGACATACCCTTAAGGAACTGGCAAATAGATTCGTGCATTCAGACCAGACCCCAACTTCTGCACATGGTATCTCTCTACTTGAGTTATTGGCACAGACAGTTAGTCTGGGCCCTAAAACAATAAAGGTATCTGCTGCATTACCTGGCCATGCCCCAAAGTAAATAAAAGCACGCTGCCGCTGAGAACTCCTGTGGCTTTGCCAGCCCGTGATGGCTGGGTCTCCTTAGCCCTACAGTGGACACTGCCTCCAGACTGGCTCTGCTTCTTAGAGCCAGAGGGTGCCGTGCAACAGGCAGGTGGAACACTGGAGCCAACCTTCCTGTCCTCACAGGGCCTGACAGCACTACAGTATGTCAACTGCACCAAAGTCATACCAACAGGGGCAATACTTGCCTGAATGAGGTGAGTAGAACCTAAAGAAACACAACTGGCTTTATGGCCTGCTCCTATGGAGGGCTAACATGGGGGTATTCCAAGCTACACCTCACCTACTCTAAGCAAATGTCCTAGGACCTATGGGAGAAAGTTCCACTGTTATTTTACTCACTGGAGAAAACCACCCCCTCTGGGCACCTACTAAACAATTGTGCTTGAGCCCTTAGGCTTCTTTTCCAGATTCACACGGCTTCTTCTAATGTCTTCCTCAGCTACGCTGCACTGTAGCAACAACCCACAATCAATCCAATTGTTGGCTATGCCGTAGCAGCCCTCACCTCACTGGTAACATCCCTATTGGGAACGTCTTGACAAACACATCTGTGTGGGTGGAAGGGATGGCTACCAAGCATGCGTCCTTTCATGCCCCCTAGTTGTTAAAAACAATTCAGTCCCTGGTGTACCCTGTTTCTTTCTGGGTACATCTCCTTCTCTCAATACCTCCTCTAAAGAGGCAACTGCTGAGATTTTGTTTGCTATCATTGCTACTAGCAATACAGTAACAGCCATTCAAATTACCAATAAACTAGGGCTTGATTCCTCATCCATCTGGGAGACTGTAAAATCCATTCTCTCCTCCTTCACTTGGTTCCTTCCCCTCCTTGAACCATTAGTACTGGTCATTCTACTCTTAATCTTCGGGCCCTGCTTATTCAACCTACTAATTAAATTTTTATCTTCCAAACTTCAACATCTCCACTTTAAGATGATGGCCAGGGAAGGATTTTCTTCAGTACCAACCAAAAACCACCCAGCCGGTCCTCCCTTGGGATACTTAGATTAAGTAGCCAGAGAATTCCACTCCCATGCTGGGCTGGGACAATGTCCCAAAGACAGCATGAAATAGCTACAGTCACCCCTTAAGAATAAGGATGGAATTCTTTAAAGGGGGAATGAGGTAGGGAAAGGTAGGAGAAGGGAGATAATTGGCAAAGGAGGAGGACCAATGAAAAATTACCATCAGATTATACCTAACTGCAGTGGAAACTCAGACACCTAAGGCCTAATGTTGGAAGATACCAGATGACAAAAGGCCCACCCATCATCTGACCACCACATATTTCATCAACCCTTCCCCCAGACAGACCCCACTCTGAGGAATATGGAGCCAGTAAAAAGTTGTAGTTTTCAAGCCCTCTTTTGCATAAGGTAGACCAATGAGAATGTTGGGACCTGCAAGTCCTAATTTACATGGAGGGGAAAGAAGGTGTGAGTCCAGTCTCAATAAATGAGCACCCTTATCCCCAGCAGGTGTGACTTGTGCAACTTGTATGAGCTTGCCTGCACTCCCATCCTGAGTGTGTATTTTTGCTTTACATTAAATTCTCCTGCTACTAAAAATAAAATAAAATAAAAGCTGAGGGAGTACATCACTGCTAGACTAGCCCTACAAGCAATGCTAAAGGGAGGTTTTCAGATAAAATGAAAGGACATTAGACAGTGGTTCAAAGCAGGGCATAAAGAAATAAAGACTTGTGGTAAAGCTAACCATTTGGGTAATTATAAATGCTATGGTTTGGTATGTAACTCCACTTCTTACTTCCCATAGGTGGTAAAAAGCAAACGCATAAAAAGTAATGATAAATTTAGATTTTTGGACAAACAATGTACAAAGATATAAGTGGTAACTAATAAAAAAAAATGGTGGGTGGACAGAGGGGTATAGGAAAACATATATGTGCATGCTATTGAATTAAGTTGGTATCAAACCAAATATAATCATTATATAGTTAGGATGTTAAATTTTAACCCTATGGTAACCATAAGGAAAACAAATGAAAAATATATCCAGATAGAAATGAGTGGGTACTCAATATGGCACAACACAAAAAAGCAAAAAAAAAAAAAAAAGTAAAAGTTAGACTTTAATAGAAGTGAGGGACTAAAAGGTAAATAGCAAAATAGGAGAAGAAAGAACTGTATTATCAGTAGTGACTATAAATGTAATGGATTAAACTTTCCAGCCAAAAGGCAGAGATTGGAAGAATGGATTAAAAAGCAAGACTCAACTTCTTTCTGCAAGAGACTCACCTTAAAGTCAAAGATACAAGGAGGCTAATGGTGTAAGGATAGAATATCTAGTAAGAAGATCAATAAGGAAGTACAGGACTCGAATGACACACTAAACCAACTAGACCTAACAAACATATATAGAACACTGCATACAATGAAAACAGAATGCACATTCTTCTTGTATATAGATCATTCTCCAATATAGACCATATGTTAGGTCACAAAACAAATCTCAATAAATTTAAAAATATTGAAACTATACACTGTGTATTCTTTGACTACAATAGAATGAAGCTAGAAATCAATTACAGAGGGAGGAAGAGAAAATTCACAAATATGTGGAACTTAAATAACATACTTCTAAACAACCAATGGGTTAAAGAGGAAATAAGTAGCAAAATTAGGAAATATCTTGAGGTGAGTGAAAATGAAAATAGAACATACCAAAATTTATGGGATGCAGCAAAGGCAGTGCTGAGAGGGAAATTTATAGTTCTAAATGCTTACATTAAAAAAGAAGACATCTTTAAGTTAGAGACCTAATCTCAAAACTGGAAGAACTAGAAAAAGTAGAGTAAACTAAACCCAAAGCAAGCAGAAGGAAGGAAATAACAAAGATTAGAGCAGTAATAAAGGAAGTAGGAAAAAAATAGAGAAAATCAACAAACCAAAAGTTGGTTCTTTGAAAAGATCAACAAAATTAATACACCCTTAGCTAGACTGACAAAGAAAAAAAGGAGAGAGGAGACAACAAAAATCAGAAAGAAAAGGGAAACTTTACTATCGGCCCCACTGAAATAAAAAGGAGTATAAGTGGATACTATTAACAACTATAGGACAATAAATCAGATAACCTAGATGAAACATACAATTTCTTAGAAGCACACAAACTACCAGAATTGACTCAAGAAGAAATAGATCTCAACAAACCAATTACTAGTAAAGAGATTGAATCAGTAATCAAAAACCTCCCAACAAAGAAAGGCCCAGATGGCTTCACAGGGGAATTCTACCAAACATTCCAAGAGGACTTATGTATTTTGGGGATTGTATAAAACTCTTAAAGGCTTTTAAAGTCTATTCTATCCTAATACTGATGTGCATGATGATATTGTTGGTTATAGCTTTAGTTATTCTTAGAAAAATGTGATGTTATGAAAACAACCAAAATCTCTTATCAGTTAAACTGTTCTGTTCTAATGCTTCTCTAAAACAGCACGCAGTCAGCTCATCCTCAACAAAAAGGGACTTTAAGGAGAAGCAAGACAAGTCTATAAGTTAAGTCCTGCAATTTTGCTCGAAGTCTTCCAAAAAATTGATGAGGAGGGACCACTCCTTAACTTCTTCTGTCAGGCAAAGATCACCCTCATACCAAAGCTGTAAAAAGACATGACAAGAAAAGGAAAACACAGACCAATATCTCTTATGAGTATATATGCAAAAATCCTCGACAAAATGTTAGCAATCTGAATCCAATAACATATTAAAAAAATTATACACTACAATCAAGTGGGATTTATCCCTGGTATGCAAGTTTGGTTCAATATAAGGAAATCAATTAGTGTAATATACCACACTAACAAAACAAAGGCGAAAAAAAACCACATGATCATCTCAATTGATACAGAAAAGACATTTGACAAAATACGGCACCCTTTCTTGATTAAAAAAAATTAGAACACTAGGAATAGAAGGAAACTTTTTCAACATGATAAAGGTCATATATGAAAAGCCCACAGCTAAAATTCTACTTAATGGTGAAAGACTGAAAGCTTCCCTCTAAGATCAGGATCAAGACAAGGATGCTCACTGCCACCATTGCTATTCAATATTGTACTGGAAGTTCTTCCCAGGGCAATTAGGCAAGAAAAAGAAATAAAAAGCAACCAAAAGGAAAGGACAAAGTAAACCTTTCCCTATTTGCAGATGATATGATCCTATATACAGAAAATCCTGGAAAATATACAACAAAACTCCTAGACCTAATAAATGAATTTAGCAAAGTGATGGGTACAATATCAACACCCAAAAATCAGTAATGTTTCTATACACAAGAAATGAATAATCAGAACAAGAAATAAAAAAATCCATTCACAATAGCAACTAAAAGAATAAAATATCTAGGAATAAATCTAACCAAGGATGTAAAAGACTTGTACACAGAAAACAATAAAACATTGCTAAAAGAAATAAAGAATACCTAAATAAATGGAAGGACCTTCCATGTTCATGTATTTGAAAACTAAATATTATTAAGATGTCAATTCTACTTAAAGCAATTTATAGATTCAATGTAACCCTGATTAAAATTCCAACAACCTTCTTTGCCAAAATGGAAAAGTCAATCATCAAATTTATATGGAAGGGTAAGGGGCCCAATAGCTAAAGCCATCTTAAAAAAGAATGAAGTAGGTGGACTCACACTTCCTGATCTTTAAAGTTATTACAAAGCCACAGTAAGCCAAATAGCATGAGTACAGGCACAAGGACAGACATATAGACCAATGGAATGAATTGACAGCTTAGAAATCAACCCTCACAATTATGGCCAACTTATTTTTGAGGAGGTGGCAAAGGTCACTTGATTTGGAAAGAACATTCTGTTCAACAAACAGTGCTGTGAAAACTGGATCTCCATTTGCAAAAAAAAAGAGGACTGCTACCTCACACCATATTCAAAAATCAACTCAAAATGTATCAAAGAACAAATACAAGAGCTAGAACTATCAAACACCTAGAAGAAAATGTAGGAAAGCATCTTCAGGACCTTGTGTTAGGCAGTGGTTTCTTAGATTTTATACTCAAACATAAGCAAGAAAATAAAACAGATAAATGCGACCTCATCTAAACTAAAACCTTTTGTGCATCAAAGGACTTCAATGCAATCCTGTTCAAATCCCAATTATGAAAGTAAAAAGACTACCTAGGGGAGCAGATGTGGGGAGCGGATGTGGCTCAAGCTGTTTAGCACCCATCTCCCACATGGAAGTCCCGGGTTTGGTGCCCAGTGCCTCCTGAAAAAACAAAAACAAACAACAAGCAAAACAAGTGAAAAAACCAACTCAGGGGAGCCGACGTGGCTCAGTGGTTGAGTGCTGGCTTCCCACATGAGGTCCAGGGTTCAATCCCCAGCCCCAGTACCTGAAAAAAACAAAACAACAACAACAACAAAAACCCACATACACAATGGGAGAAAATATTTGGAAACTATATATCCGATAAGCAATTAATATCCAGTATATAAAGAAATCCTTCAACTTAACAACAAAAACACAAACAACCCAATTAAAAAAATTAAAAAACAGGCAAAAGACTTGAACAGACATCTTTCCAAAGAAGATATACAAATGGCCAGAAAGTACATGAAAAGATGCTGAACATTATTAGCCATCAGGGAAGTGCAAATCAAAACCACAAGATATCATTTCACACCAATTAGAATGGCTGCTATTAAAAACAACAACAACAAAAATCCCAGAAAATAAGCGTTGGAGAGGATGTGGAGAAATAGAAACACTCATTCATTGCTGGTGGTAATGTAAAATGGTGTAGCCACTGTGGAAGACAGTTTTGTGGTTCCTCAGAAAGCTAAGTATAGAATTACCATATGATCTGGCAATCCCACTACTAGGTATGTACCCAAAAGAATTGAAAGCAGGGGCTCAAACAGATATTTGCACACCTATGTTCACAGCAGCATTATTCACAGTTGCCAAAAGATGGAAGCAACCCAAGTGTCCATCAACCGAGTGGATAAATAAAATGTGGTATATATATACAGTGGAATATTATTCAGTCATAAAAAGAAATGAAGTTCTGATATATGTGACAACATGGATGAACCTTGAAGACATCATGTTGAGTGACACAAGCCAGACACAAAAGACAAATATTGTGTGATCTCACTGATTTGAAACAATTAGAATAAGCAAATTCATAGAGTCAGAATCTAGAATATAGGTTACCAGGGGATGGGGTGGGAATAAGGACTAAGAAGTTAAGGCTTAAAATGTAGAGGGTTCCTATTTGGAATGATGGAAATATTTTGGTAATGGATGGTGGTGATGGTAGCACAAGGTTGTGAACACAATTGACAGCACTGAAATATATATCTGAATATGATTAAATGGGGGAAATGTTAGATTATATACATGGTAACAGAATAAAAATATTTAAATAAACATTCATGGACCTACACTACGCTAAGTTAAACCATGGACTTTAATTAATAATACAATTACAAAAATGTGCTATCATCCATGGTATCAAATGTTCCACACCAATACAAGATGGTGGTGGGTGGTATATGGGAATCTTATATTTTATGCATGATTTTTCTATAAACTCTCAATTTCCTCAATAAAGGGGAAAAAAGTTATGTGAATTATATAAAGACTCCTTTGAAGAAAATACGTAATTCTTTTTAGAATCTTCTTCTCAAGATGTAACCAAATACTATGACCAAAATGGAGATCCTAAGAAACAGGCTGCTAATTAAAGAAAGTCTTAAATGTATTCAATTTCTTTATCAATTTACCAAAACAAGTTCTAGTTCAATGATTAATCCATTCACTTCTTTCCCTATAAAAATGACCTGCCATTTTAATAGGTTTTCTTTCTATTGAGAACTAGACCATAAGGAGGCCTTTAAAAAAATCAGAAGAAATAACCAGATTTCTTATGAACTTTTGATAAAGATTTAAACTATGTCTTTGTTTAACATCCACCTTTTCACAGTAGCTTTGCAAAGCTTGACAGTAAAGAAGTGTACATCAAATATGTTTAAAGCCATGATGGTATTCTTGACTATATAAAGGGCTAAAACAAAACTACACAAAAAGCAATAATTCAAAGCATTCACCATTACAGTGTAACAATATCTCAGTTTGTCTCTAAAGATGTACTGAGTTAGTATTTAGAGATTTTAACCTTGGGGATTTTTGTCTCTTAAAATTATTTGGCAGCTCTCCACTCATTGGATAACCACATTCACTGTTTGGGGAAGGCAGATAATGCCTACAAAGAAATATTTCAAATAATTTAATTGAAGGCTTAATGGATTTTTAAACTCACACCTGGCAAAATAGTCTGAAATAAAAGTATTTTGCATTTGTATGAGCCAAGTCTTTGATAAATGGTTTTGTTTTGAATTCCAAAAGGGCTTGTTTCCAAAGTTTGAACTGGACTGGAAGATCAGAGTTTAGACTTTATAAAAATTAACCATAGAGAAGAGAACAATACTGATGAGTCATGGGAATTTCTCCCCAGGCAGGAAAACCAAAGAAACTTTTCCTGGGCTGGGAGGGAGGAGTCAGAGAAAGAGGGAGAGGGGAGCAAGAGAGAAGCCCCTGTTCAAGGGGTGGGCCTGCTCCCTGGCCCTTCTGTCAGAGCTGCAACAGGGGAGCCCAAGTAGATGGAGCTTGGTTCGTATTTCAGAACAGGAGATACCCAACTTCCCACGTGGAACTGGAGTGTCCCCCCACCACCATGGGTGGCCTCAGTAGAGTAGAAACCGTGTCTTGATGAGTTTGGTGGATGAAGAGAGACTGATTGGGTGCCAATTGATTCCACATTACCTGGGAGAGAGCCAGGAGTTCCTGAGTCTGCCAAGGCTGGGTGAAGCCAGGTATAGGGTGCACAGATCAGGTGTGCTAAGTGGAGACACACACAATAGTGGGTGGAAAAAGAAAGGAAAGAGCGCAGAACACAATATTAAGTCTCCAATCTTTCTTGGACTATGAATAGTTCAAAGAACCGTGCCTCTTTTCAAAAAGAAAGAGACACAAGGCATAAAGCAAAGCCATAAAACTACTCTGTTTATAAGTGTGGCTTATTTGGTAAGACTGGTCCTTGGATATAGAAACAAGATTTTTATGGATAGGCTTGAAAGAGAATGCTGAAACTGAGACAGGCTTAGGAGAAGTTGGGGAAGCAGAGAGGAAAGAAGAGGAGGGCACCCACTGGTCTGGAGAAAATCTAGGTTCAGGAGGAGCCCATAGTCTTTTCTCAGTCAAACAAGGAGGATAATGTCTCTGGGTTGGGGAATCAGTCTACATTTTCTGTTGCTCTTAAGCAAAGACAGTGACTTACCTCTGTAAGGCGAGGGCCACCATGTATTCCATGAACAAACCTAAGGGGAGTGTCACATATGCAGCCTGGGATAAAAATGATGCCTTAGACTGAGCAATGCATATCCTGTACGATCCTACTTGGGACTCCGTGTAAAGCTTGCCTGAAGTTTACCCCCTATCAGGAACTGTCTGCATGAATGCTGAAGCTCAGTGCAAGAATGGAAACCACTAAAGAAGAGACTCAGACATGCCCCTTTTTACCTAGAGGGACTGGGAAGAAAGATAGAAACTTGATTCTGCACAGAGAATTTATAGGAAGTGGTAACAACCAGATTGGAGTAAAGGTCTTTATGGGGATCACAGATACTTTACTAGAGGAGAGTTATCACAGGATGACTTGGAGATTTTAAACCATGGTTTGTTTTCTTTCTAAAAATGATATTTGTCGGGAAGTGGCTGTGGCTCAATCAGTAGGGCTCCCGTTTACCATATGGGAGGCCCTGGGTTCAGTTCCCGGGGCCTCCTGGTGAGGGCGGGCCCGCCCGCACGGCGTGGTTAGCTGACCCAGTGAGCACAAGCAGCAAGGGGGGGGATAAATGAATAAATAAATAAAATCTTAAAAAAAAAAAAAAAAAAAAAAAAGATATTTGTTGCCCTGTGATTCTTCATCCATTGGAATAGCATTTAATGCTTCAGGGAAAGACCAAGTCAGCCTAGAAAAAAGGCAATCGAAGGGCTGAAAAGTGGTGTGTGTGTGGTCTGAGTATGCTCTCTGGGTGTATATGTAGTCTCACTCTGTGTGTGTAGTCTGTGTGGCACACGCACATGTGCGTGTGTGCAGTGGTGTCTAAACTCAGAGCAGGAATCCTGTGCTATAAACCTCAGTAAGGTTTGAAGTTTATGGTCATAATGATTCAGATACAAAAAAATATGTTTCTTTATATGTCTATAAAAATAAAAACAGTCCCTCATTTCTACCAATGGTGGGAAACATTTCATCTTGCCCCTTTAAGGTAACTCAGACACCTCCAGTTTAAAATGTCATCTATTTTGGAAAAAAATAACCAATTCATGATTCAAATTTAGTGCGTTCAAAATTCAAACTCCATATTTGGGGTTTTTTAGGATTCCCTTGCCCATCCCGCCCACAGGTCAGTGCTCCAAGTACAGGGGGCAGGTGGCATGTGCCCAGCATTGTGCCGTGGAGAGGAGGGGTGCCTAGTCCACCTGCTGACCCTGCCCCTTGCTGGTGTCAGCTGAGGTGCCTTATTCTCTGCTGTGTCTACCCTACCACTGGCTACCGGCTCTGCCATCACCTGCTGTGGAGGCCTATGGTTCCTGCATTGATCTTGTGCTCACGGAAGATGCAATTTTCAACCAGAATCCAATCTCTGGGCCCTCTCAGCAGTTGTGCATCTCACACGGAGGCACCGGCCTAAACACCTCAGCCCATTATTTCTACTTTACTGTGGCTCCCATGTTGGCATGGGGTCTTCTTTAAGGTGTTGTCCTTCCAAATAGCCACACAGAAAATTATGCATGGACCTCCCTGCTCTAGGAATCTTAAGCATGAAGTTCTTGTCCACGCTTTTCTGGTTCATGTTGCTCGAGAATCCTGTTCTCCTCAGCCTTCTCTCCAAGTTTCTCCTCCTGAGCCAGGAAGGGTTTTTATTGCCTTTCTGTGTGACAGGAAATTGCTGTTGCCTCATATCCTATACTCTATGGTTTATATTAAAAACTCTAAACTTAGTCCTCCAAGCTTTGGATCTAAATATTTAAAGAGAATGTTTTGGAAGCGAAAAACAAAACAAAACCCTGTACTATCTCACACGGCTGGCATTTGTAACTGGTGTGCTGGTCCTGGGCCTATTAGCTTTCAAGTCCATTCCTGCCCTACTGCTGCCCAGCCCTTTGGCTCTCACGCATGGCAGTTGGCTCTGGCTGGGTTCATCCCATGGGACATACTTGCAGGAGATGGGGTGGGGGTAGGAAGTGAGAAGCCTGAGTATTTCTCTCTACCTCTGCAGAGTATTCTCTCTCCTCCCTTTGTCTCTCTAGTCTTGCTGATGTTGTTAATCTCTGGGTGACTCCACTCTCCACTGTTTGGTTTCCCAGGTCTTCCATTTCCCATGTATTCAATTACCTACATTTCCCCTTGATAGTATAAGTTCTTAAAGTGGTTTCTGTTTTCCTGGTTAGTCCCTGACTGATAACACCTGGTTTTTAAGACTCTTGCTTCTGAAATGGGCTTCAAGAGTTAAACACTGACTCCTTCTCTTTGCATTTCTGCTATAAAAATCCTCATTAAGGCAATGGATGCTAACTAAGGGAGAAAGTGGTGATAAAGGAGTACAAAAATAAAAAGTATGTTGATATATTTCAGAATATCTCACTGCCATAGTTATTGCATGCATCATGTTGCTATTTTTTTTAGGTGCTTAAACACTGAGCTACATCCGCTTCCCAATGAGAGTTGGTTTTTTGTTTGTTTGTTTGTTTCTTTCTTTTTAGGAGGTACCAGGGATAGAATTCAGGACCTTACACGTGGGAAGCAGGTGCTCAATCACTTGAGCTACATCTGCTTTCCCATTGTGCTGCTATTTGAGTAGACATTTTTGCCTCTCTGACCATGTTCCCTTGTATATTCATGAGGCAAGGTTCTCAGAAGTTCCAATAATCATGTGACCTTCATTTCTACTATGCCTCTTACCTCTTACTTGCAGCAATTGTACCCCATTTGATACCAAGTCTCACAACCCACTCAGATTATAGACATAATAGTATATGCTCAGCTGTGACAAAATAGATTTTACACATGACCAAAATGTGAATGCAGCCTGTAAAGAATTTTAGAACACCAGTGTGCAAAATGACCGATAATGACTGGTTTAACAAATACCCTAAAATTCACAGATCCAAAATGAGCAAACTCAGGGGTCACACATATCAAAAGTCTGAAGGGCTGGACAGATAATGTAAATGAGAGGAGTGGGTCATGTGTATTTCAAAATGGAGTGGTGGGACTGTGGCAGGCAAGAAGGTACATGCATTATCTAAAGGGGGTGGTCTCGACCCAGCTCCAACGGATTATGCCTTGTTACCAGAGCTTCCAATTTATCAAGAGAAGCCAGATTGGATGTGAAAATCTCATGATTTGTCAAGTAATATCAATGATTTCAAAACATTTAAAAACATTATACAAATTTCACAAAACATGCCACCAATTTGCAATCTCTGTCCTAATTGCACATTATACATTGCAGCAACAGACATTATGTATTCAAATAATGCTGTCTTAATAAAATTTGCTGCCTGAAAAATCTGATGGTTTAGAATTATCTTCATAATGTAGAATATTCTTTAGAAAATTCTCATTTGTAGGAAATCTACCTTCTTTAATGGTAGGCCAAATTTTTGGAAATAGTCACAATTACAACATCATGAATTCCTTTTATGATTGTAGAAAAAGTAGGGTGAAAATAATTTTTTAAAAATCTCTCATTTTCACCACCCCCATATATATTTATTTGTCAACTCTCTGGTCTACCATAGAATAATTTGTGGTAGAATTTGTTACTACCCTACTTCAAGCAGTCATTACTTGATTCTTTCATAATAAACAAGTCCCCAAATTTCCCATTTCTCTGGCCTCCTGAGCTATCTGATATTTATCTTATTTTGGAGCAGCTAACATGTAACCAGCACGATGCTAGGGACTCAAAGATGAACTGAAAAAAAATCTCTGCCCACAAGAAATCCATTTTCTAGTTAAGATACATTCACGTAAACAACCAGTTACAAAGCATGTGGTGAGTGAGGTAGGTCCAAGGGCTGCGGCTATGGGGAGGAGGGGACCTGATTGCCTGAAGGAGAGGATGTGGAGGGGCTTCATGCACTGGTGCTTCTAAGAAACCTCCAGGGATGCCCCCATCACTGGTTAAATTAATTATAGTCTCTTCATCTCCGCATTTAAAGCAATGCAGCCAGGTTGCAACCTTAGTCTGTTGAAATACTGTGCCTCATCCAAATATCTTCTGCTAACTCTTCTTTCTTTTGAGTTTCCATAGAATTGCTTGTTTATCTTTGGACTTTTATATTCTGCTTTAAAATACAACTTCTTGAGTTCTTGTCTCCTCCCCACTAAACAATAAGGTCATGGGGCATCATCTGCATCTTATTTTTGATCAGCTGCAGGGCTTTGTGCTTTGGACAAAGTAGGCAATCTTTTCAGGTTTGTGTCTTGCATTAGTGAGAATGTGCCTTCCCCATCTAGTGGTAAAACTGGAAGACTGCATGCATCTTTTGCCTTACTGAACTCAATTATGATGTAAAAACAGAAAATTGTACCAAAAAATAAATAAATAAATAAAAAATAAAAAATAAAATAAAATAAAAATAAAATAAAATAATAAAGAACGCCTCACTGACACCATAGATTGCTTTCACCCTAATCTGTTTTGTGGACTGCACTGTGTTAGTTCTCAAGCAGACATAAGGGTAGCGACAGCTTCCCATGTGAGGTCCGGGTTCAGTCCTCAGCCCTGGTACCACAAAACAAACAAAACAAAATAAAACAAAACAAAACAAAAACTTCTTGTCCAAGAAGTTTCTCTCCATGATAAAACATGATGCCAGGGAAGCGGCTGTGGCTCAATCAGTAGGGCTCCCGTTTACCATGTGGGAGGCCCCGGGTTCGGTTCCCAGGGCCTCCTGGTGAAGGCAAGCCCGCCCACTCGGCGTGGTTAGCTGACCCAGCGAGCACAAGCAGCAAGGGGGGGGGGGGATAAATGAATAAATAAATAAAATCTTAAAAAACAAAACAAAAAACATGATGCCAACAATCACGGGGATCCCTTTAAATATCTATTTACCTGTATCAAGTTTAGGCAAGTGTTTGAGGCAATTGATTTCTGACCTGTGACTAAAGACAGATTTCAGACTCTTCATGTTGAGCAAACTTGTATTTGTAGAATTCGTGAACTAAAGGATTCTCAACGAGATCTGGTTTTCAGTACAATTCTAATTATTACTTATTCAAGAACAATTCCAGAAAAACTAAGATTGCCACTATGAAATGTAGGGTTTTACAGACGGTTTTAGACCAGGATGACTAGCAGAGCAGGAACCTGATGCACCTCTCCATCAGGGGCACCGTCGGGGGGTCGCAGAGGCGCTGTTGCCTGATGTCCTTCCGGAGGGCCCGGTCGGGTCCACATGAAGTTGTACTAGCCCCGCAGGCTGCCCTCCTTCTGGTCCACGATCTGGGCCACCAGGTGGTCCACGGTCCTGCGAAGCACCGCCACGGGCCGCAGCTCACGCAGCAGGGGCTCCCGCTGGTCAGCCGAGGCCCGGCTGGCTCCTTCGCAGCCGCCGCGTGGTCCAGCCGGCGTTCCCGGGATGACTTCAGAAACACTCAGCTGGGCCCTCGTCTCGCGCATGTACCGCTCTTTTCAGGACACGTGTCCGCCACGTCCCAACCAAAGCCCTCGCTTTGTCCAGGTTGGTCCTCTTCACCCGAGCTTGCCGCATGAGTCTGTCCCTCTGCTCAGGTGGGTGGAACTTCTCCTTCGACGTCTGGGCCTCGTAGCCCTCCAAGGTGCTGAGCGGAGACACGCACAGCCCAAGGCCCCCCGAGCCTCCAGGTTGAGGGTCTCCCTCACCCTGCCGGACCTTCAAAGCAGTCGGCTTCTTGCCTTGTGGAGCTTTTGATCAGGAGGCCATCTGCTGCTTGTCTTGCTGTGGATGTGCCAAGAGAGGAGTGCTGAGAGGGTGATTCTTGCATGCTCTGCTTCACTTGGCTGTCACCAGGTTTCCTGGAGGGACAAGGGGCATGACTTGGGAAATGGGTTATTGTGCCAATGGAAAGCAGCAGATGTGCACGAGATTTTTGTGTATGGGCTATATATGAGAGTGAGGGCTGTGGGATTTTTTAAACCTCCAGAACATGAATAATACTAATAAGTATTATTATGATGTTTGCTGGTAGTGGGAATCTGGTTGCCCTTAGAGGACCAGGTGACACCCAGGAATTTGATAGAACTTGATGGGGTATTTAGTGGGGTACTATTGCACAACCTCATTTCTGTAAATGATGTGTGAATGTGGCTTAGGTCCTCATGGAGGCACTCTTTAGAGCTGCCCCTGAATCAGATGTCAACTATATAGTGCTGTTACTCAGTTTTTTAAAAGACCATTTGTTAAGGTCCTAGCGGCAGTGGTTAGGAATTCTCTCTCTCTCTCTCTCTCTCTCTCTCAAAGTGTTGGTACTGAGGAAAATAAGTTGGCCAAAAAAGTCAGTCATAACAAAGCAATTGCCCTTGCTCCTGTGAATATCTGTTATTACGTAGATGATGTTAGGAATAGAATCTTGTGCACTAAGTTTAGCATAAGTGAAGATAATCACACTTCATTGGGGGCTTTAAGAACTGGCTGAATAGGGCTATTGTATGAGGAGATGGTTGGTAAAATGAATGACTCCCTCTTTGAAGAGATCTTGGCTTCTAGGATGGAGCCCCACAGTACCTTGTTTCAGGTGATATTGTGGTGCTTATCACTTTGATTGGCAGGGGCAGTACCACGGGAGTCCCATTTGGTATGGCCCACCAAGGTACTCAAAGATTTGATCTTATTCCAGGTGACATGTTAAAGTATCAATACCTGTAGTGGAGAAAGTAAGAGCAAAAGGTGCCATTAAACAGGGTAGCTGTTTATTAAGACTTGTGTCAGTAGTTACAATTCCCAGGAGTTTGGGGGACTGGACCTTTGATATTCAGGAGGAAGAAGTGGGTCCCTCTGGAGGAGGGGCCATGTAGTCCCCTGTAAAGGGGCCTCCTGGGCCTGATAAGCCAGCATCTGTGACTCTTATGTGAGTCCCCCTCATATCCTGCCAATACCTCCACCTTATCCATAGCTTCGTGTTAGTAAAAGCCCTGCTGACAAGGCTGAGCAAGACTGCCTGGTAAGTTGGGGGGAAGGAGGTCCCTGTAAGACAATTTTCCATGACTTGGTGTCAAAGGGGGCCTCCCCAGGGCCAGAAAACAAACTCTGGGTCTCTTTTGTCTGAATGCTCAAAGAAATGCTAGGCTCATTGCATCATTCAATCTTTTTAAGTAACAACCTGAGCTTCATTAATTGTTTGCTAGGGGGCATCTGCCTTGGTAGTAATACCTGCTAGGGACAGGTGTGTCTCTTCTTTTTTCCCATGTAATAGGGGAGGGGCTCAGAGTTTTTAGTGATACCACACAGTTGCCTCATTTTGGGGGGATGAGGGTGGCAACTCAGACCCCATTGTAAAGATTCTCAGCAAACAGTCTGCTCCTTTCTCCTTGTCCCCTTAAACAAAATCTTTAAGTATGATTTGAGTCTTCAATCAAGTAAAATTTTGAGTTTTAGTTTCCAATTTGGGCTCCATTTTGGGGCCCTACTTGACCTTATACATGGTGATGAGGAAAATTTTGTGCTTCCCGCTGACCAGACTCAGGCAACATTCTCCCTCTCTAGGGTGTCCCATCTGACCTCATGGGGGTTGGGGTTTGCTTTCACTAGTGTGATAGTGGCAGGATCATCAGGCATAGCTCTCAGATTGTGGCAACACAACACCAGAGCTTTGGCGAGACGACCAATGCTCATTGGATGGGAGTCTTACATTTCTTAAGCAACTTAGAAACTTCCTCTGACCTAGGAGGTGCTAGCAAAATATGCTCAGGCACCACCCCCACCCCCTTTTGTCCCCCAATAATTCCGTAACTATCTCAATCCAGGGGTCTGGGATGAAAAGCAAAAGCAGCTTGTTGTAACAGACCTTAGCAGCACCATTGCTTGTGGGATGCCATCATGCTTCTCATGGAGGGGTGCCCTCAAGCACCCCTAGGTGCTAGGGATGGGTTTAAGACCTGAACGCCCAGTGCACAGACACAGTGGTGGGAGTCTCCCACGGCAGTCTCCCAGCGGCTGCGGTCCGGGCATGTGGAGGTCTTGTGTGCTTCCTTTCCGCCGGCGTTTAACTCTAGCTGTCTCACTTGTGAGTCACAGCTTGGGACAGGGATGCTAATCTCCTGCCTACTCCCAGAGCTGTGACAAGACTTTCATTATGTGGTCACAGTTATTCAGTGTCCACAGGCCAGTTGTTCCTGTTAAGGAAAGTGCTAGAAACCATAGGGTTTCCCCTCTTGCTGTACTAGGGCTGGCCATTTGCAGCTCCTAAAGAGCACTCAGATCTACAGGAGCACCAATTTGAGTGGAAAGCTTAGGCAACACCCAGCAGAGGCAAAAGGCACAGCGCAAAACAGCATGGATATACTTCAGCAAGCCATGGACCTTCCCACATAGTATTAGCCATCCAGAAAAGCCAGTTAGTAAGCTGAGAGCAGCCAAAGGCATTATGCCTCATTTCCCATGGTCATGACCAACAAACCCTCCTGGCTATGCCAATTGTTTTGGCTGTTAAGTGGAAGACCTTTGGGTGATGAGTAGCAAACAGAGTTAGCCAGCCAGCCAGCCAGCCAGCCAAGAATGCATGAAAGCACAGCTTTGTTAGATCAAAGGGTGTTGAGGGGGAGAAGGGAGAATGAGGGTGTTGGAGGGTCCCAGGGCTCATTCAAGCTAGGCTTCTGCAAGAGTCGGGGGTGGGGGGGTGGGAAGAGAAGAAGATACGGGTCCTGGGCCCTTGCCTTTATTGTGACCCAGAGGGAAGGAAGAGGGCTTTCCCACAGATATTTGGAATTAGCAGTTTTAAACTGTGTGGCACAAAAAGAAGCAGAGAGGGCAGTTCTTATCATCCAAGCCATATGGCGATACATGTCTTGTTAGTAGGTTGTGCAGGGTGAAAGGGTAGAGTGGCCAGGGCTGTTTGGAGAAGCTGAGGGCGGCTCTTACCCTCCTGACCATATAAAGGTACAGGCCATGCTAGTTGCAGTTATTCCTAGATCAGGGCTAACCAGGTGGTTGCTCAAAAGGGGAACTTATGACTAAGCTGGGCAAAATGATGATGAACTAGACACAATATCTTTTATGCCATTACACACTTTTCCTTAGCAAAGTATTTCTGGCATTTGACAATCCACTGGTGTTAGATTGAAAAACATGGCCACAGTATTTTGCAGGTTGAGTTTTCTACCTCTTGAATACAGGCTGGCCTTGTGACCTGCTTTGGCTAATGAAATGTGGTAGAAGTGACATTGTACCAGTTCTAGAGAACCAGCTTCAAGGAACATTGCAGTGCATGCCTTTTCCTCCTGAAATGCTGCTTTAAAGACTGCCATATAAGGAAAATGGTCTAATATCTTGGAGAATAATGAGAACATGTGAAGGAAAGCCAAGATGTCCCAGCTGACAGCCAGCACCAACTGCCAGACCTGTGAGCAAAGCTATCTTGTACTTTCTAGCCCACCTGAAACCACAGGAATGAGCCCAGGAAAAGCCAGCAAACTCCCCAGGTAATCCACAGAGCATGAGAAGTAATATATTATTAGTCAAAGCAAGTCACGAGGCCAACCCAGATTCAAGGAAAGGGGAACAAGCCTCTATCTCTTGATAGGAGGACCCCAAAGAATTTGTAGCCATCTTTAATCCATCACAGCATTTCTGTTTCATTTATCTATTGCTTTGTAATAAGCTGCACCAAAATTCAGTGGCTTAAAAGAACAACCATGTATCTACTCACAATTCTGCAATTGGGACTTGTTGGACTAAGCAGGATAGTTCTTTTCCTGGGGCTGAAAATTCACGATAGTTTTACACACGTGTCTGGTATCTCAGCTGTAATGGCTAGAACAGCTGGGGTTTGGCCAGGTGTATTTCTCTCTCCATGTAGTGTCTCCAACAGGGTGGCTGAACCTCTTACTTGGTGGTTTGGGGCTCCAAGAGGGCTGGAATCTGCCAAGCTTAAAAAAGGCCTAGACCCAGAACTGGCACAGTGTCACTTCTGCTACATTCTATTTGTCAAAACAATTCACAAAGCCAGCTCAGATTCAAGGGGGAGGAGAAATAGACTCTTCTCTTCATGGGGAAAGCAGAAAGGATGTTGTGGCTGTCTTTAATCTACCACAGTCTGGGAAGTGGATGTGGCTCAAGCAACTGGGCTCTCGTCTACCATATGGCAGGTTCTGGGTTTGGCTCTTGGGGCCTCCTAGTGAAAGCAAGCTGACAAAAAAGAGACACAGGGGAGAGACAGTGAGAGACACAACAAAACCAGGGAGCCAAGGTGGCTCAAGCGATTGAGTGCGTCTCTCCCACATTGGAAGGTCCTGGGATCGGTTCCCAGTGCCTCCTAAAGAGAAGACGAAAAGGCAAACAGACACAGAAGAACGCTCAGCAAATGGACACAGACAGCAGACAGTGGGCACAAGCAGTGGGGGGTGGGGCGGGGATAAAAAAATAAAATAAATCTTAAAAAAGAAAAATCTACCACAGTCCACCTTTTGGCCACAAATTATTTACATTTCTCCCACATGTAAAATACACTCACCCCCTTCCAAGATCCCCAAAGTCTCATCCAATTGTGGTAGCAGCTCAGTGTTCTGAATTTCATAATATCTATCAAGTCTGAATGGGGATGAGTTTGCTCAGATGCAGTTTTTTTCGATCTGGAAAACTGTGAACTAAAAATTCAAGTTATCTTCCACCAATACCACCCACCAAAAGTCCCATGTACAATGGTGAGAAATGGGTAAGATAACTGCAATAGAACTCCCACTTGCAAGAGGCAGACATTGAAGACACATAGTGGGTATAGGCCCTTAGCAATTCTGAAATCCAGCCAGGTACATGTGGTAAGTTCCCCTAACTTCAGAGGCAGGGACCACTATTTGACTAGGGCCTGTTTCTGGTCCTAGGAAGTAGTTCCTTAATCCATTGTTATTGGCTGTTGGCTCTGTCCTTGGGACCATTTTTCCTTTTTCATGAGAAATGGTTCAACTTTGCAGCTGAGTAATTTCTTGGTCTGCTTCTTGTTCATGGAAAGTTGGGGGCTCAGAGCTCTTTTCAGTTTGAATTATCTTTGTCCCTTTGGTTTAAGACTGTACAACTCCTATGAAAATGTATGAGTTTTCTGTGCATCAAATTATATTCTACTCCACTGGACAAAAATCACATCCACATCCATACACCTCTTGGAGACAGGCCCTCTCTACTTTGGGCTCTGAGTCAGGATACTGTGTAAAAATGCCCTGACGATTTTCAGAAGCACTTTTGTCTAGTTGAAAAGGTATCCAAAACATCTCCTTAAATATTTCTGAAGTCTTAAAACAGGGCTTACAGCTGCACCCTTACTTTGATGTTGACTAACTCACATTTGACTGGCAGCATCCTGAGGCCATTTCTTACTTTGAGAACCCTTTTAGGGGCTGGGAAAGAGAAAGATTTTTATTTTCCAACCCAGCAAACCCTACATCAGAAATATTTCCTCTAAATTCTGTTTGAAAACTGAACCGGCCCTCCTTTGGTTCATTTCTCCTTCCCTTATTTTGTCAGAGGCAGCCAAAAGAAGCAAATTTGCCCCTTTGGCATTCTATCTGGAAATCTCCTTTGGTCAGACCCACAAATTCATTATGCACATTTTCTATCTTCCATGTTATTGTTGTCAGTTTCTGTTTTAGTCTGCTAGAATGATGTAATGCAGATACCAGGAAATGGGTTGGCTTTTACAATGGGAATTTATTAACTTACAAGCTTACAGTTCTGGGGCTGTGAAAATGTCCAAATCAAGGCATCATCAGGTGATGTTCTCTCTCCAAAGACTGGCTGCTGGTGATCCTGGACTCCTCTGTCACATGGAAAGGCACATGGCAGCCTCTGCTGGTCTCTTCCTTTTCTTCTGGGTTTTGTTGCTTTAGCTTCTTGCTTCTGTGTCTTTCTCTCTCTCTCTCTGAATTACATTTTCTTAAAAAGGACTCCAATAAGAGGATTAAGACCAACCCTGGGCCATGTCTTAATTGAAGCATCTTCCCAGCCTCCAATAGAAATTTCTTCACTGCCTTTGCCACTTTTCCATCCTCCCCCATGGCTCAGTCTCAAAAATCACATTTTAGTTTCTGAATGGCTATGCCCTACTTTCAGGTGACAATTTCTATTTCAGTTATCAATTGCTATATAACAAACCACCCCAGAATATAAAGGTGTAAAACAACAATATTTAATATTTCTCACAATTTAGTGAGCTGACTACACTTATCTGGGAGCTTGAGTGTGGATGGACTGTCCAAGTTGGACTCTTACCCCCCAGTGTCTCTATCCATGCGTCCTATTATCATTCAACACTCTGTCCTAAACCACTTTTCAGCATGGTGGCTGACTTCAAGTGAGAGCGTTCTAAGAGGACAAGCCCCAGTTTGCAAGGGCTTGTCTTCTCGGCGAAGGCAATTCACATGATAGCACACAGAGCTGGTGTGGGAGGGGACTACCAAGGACATGAATATTGGGAGGCAGAGTTTATTGGGGGCCACTGTCTACCACATTCTTCAACCTTACGTCTTACCAATTTCTCCCTTGTTCACTATGCTGAACTTACACTGTGTAACTTGTTCCCTGTTGTCGAAAGCTCTTCCTTGCCTCAGTCTTTGTTCTTGATTTGCTTTACCTGTATCACTCTATCTCCAGTCTTTGAATAGCAGTTTCTTTTATATCCTTCTGGTATTCACTGAAATAACACTGTAGTTACTATCATATCATCTTGTTTGTTTCTTTGTTTCCATCTGAAATTATCTATGAATTTTCTAAATTGCTTATTGTTTTCCTGCCTCTCCCAGAATATAAAATCAGGGGCCTCAGCTAAGATTCACAGCTGTGTTCCCAACATCCATAAGCCATCACATAGTAAGTACTTAATAAATGTTTTGTAAATGCATGATGAATGAACAAGTGGATGAATGAATGAAGTAACCAAATATTGATGTACATTAATTTAAGTAAATATGTTTATTTTTACAAAAGCTTTTATCAAGGTTTTGAACAATTGTTCACTACTAAAAACCAGAAGTGATTAAAAAGTTTTTTTTGAGAACTGTACTTAACACCAAATATAGCTTGCTGAAATATTTAAAAAGAAATGATCTATTTGATATTTGCTTCTAAACAATCTTGGGGATGGGGGAAATGGGTGAAAGAAGATTGATAGTGAATTGATAATTTTTTTTGAGTTTGGCTAAGGGTACATGAAAATTCATGATACTGTGAATTTCAAGCAAATATGAAAATACTTTTTCATATTTGCTTGAAATGTCCACAATAAAAAGCTTTAAAATTATATGAAGGGGAGTAGATATGGCTCAAGCAGTTGAGCGCCTGCTTCCCACATGGGAAGTCCCAGGTTCAGTTCCCGGTGCCTCCTAAAAACAAACAAACAAACAAACAAAAAAACCAACTCAGGGGAGCTGATGTGGCTCAGTGGTTAAGCACTGGCTTCTACATAAGAGGTCCTGGGTTCAATTCCTGGCACCAGTACCTCAAAAAAAAAAAAAAAAAAAAAAAGCATACATACATATATATATGAAGATTAGGGGCTGAAGAGCATTGGAAAAATTGGAAAAACATTTCACAATGATAAATAATTTGTTAATAGTCATACTCTCCTACTTCTTTTAGAAGGAGGTTACTATCTTCATATGATGAGAGACCTTTTTAAAGATAATATAGAAACTTCTTTTGTATTATTTTCATTGGCTAGATGATTTGAGGCTTATTAAGATGTTGTGCTTAATCTGTAATAGGCCTTATTTTAAGATATTCCTGGAAACTTGCATGCAAAACAAATTTCTGTAGAGCAAATAATTTCCCCATTCATTTTCATAGTTTTGGAGACATGCTCTCATACTGCCTGTTGATTTCCCTGTCTGCCAATTATAGCTCAAAGCAGAAGATGGGAAGTGAAGGAACTCATATAAGCATTAGCATTTTGCCTTGATCTGGAGATCAAGGCAGGTATCTGATACAATGAATTTTCATGTTCTTTGCCTAGATTAAGAAGAAGCCAGAGAGAGCAGGAGTTTGTTCCAACAGATGCCATCCTCAAGCTGACAGCCACTTTGGCTGGCCTTGATAATCAGTCCAGGAAGTTGCTCACCTGCTGGCAGGATTCAATTAATGAAGAACTTGTGATAATTGTATGTTTTCCATATTTTATATATCTTACTTTGGGGAAATGTAAAAGAGATATTGTTTGGTCCCTGATATAAAGGATCACAAAGAATTAATGGGCTCAGGAACAAGTCCATTCTTTAGCCTAATCTGATATTTTCCACCCAAAGCAGTACTGGAATTAGAAGAAAAGCATGTTATGGCTGAGTGCCATCATATCCTGGGCATTCATCTAAGGAATCAGGACTGTGGGTCCAAAATCCTCCAGTGACAAAGCCCTACTCCTGAGTGAGCAATGTGATAACGGGTTGTTTGGGCAGGAGACCAGCAGAGCAGGATGTTGCACTTACACTCTTAGATCTGTCTAGATCTACAACCAGGGAAGACCATTCTGCTGGGCATTTCTGCCTCTGAAATAGAGATAAGGAAACAGATGTGAATCTGTTTTGATGGAAATCTCTTTGTTGGGAGATTTGTACACACACACACACACACACATCCTTCCTATAATGTTGTCCAGTTAAAAAGGTGATTGGAGAATGGCCCAGAAATGGAGGTTAGTAGAAGGAAGAAACCTGGGATGGGAGAGGTATATCAGTTTAGCTGCAAGTAACAGTGAACTAAAAGTGTGGTTGCTTCCCATACTGCTGCACGTTCTCAGGGAGGTCCTGAATCTGTAGAAGTACTGGGTCAGGGACCAAGTGGCTCGAGTGCTAGTACAGACTTATTACTCACTTCATCTTTCCAAATCCCATTTCCCCACTTTAAGAAGGAGGGGAATGGTTTGACTAGACATTTTCTGATATATTATCAGGTTCTAAAGGCCCAGCAATAAATAAATAAGTGTGAGATAAAAACTTGTGGAATATTGGAGAGAGGCAAACTTGGAAGGGGGTTAATAGGTAGGTCTTCTGTAGAACCTGGGCTTCCTGTGGGTGGGTAAGGGATCATTAAGAAGTGGGAGGAACTCTTTCCTCATTTTGTAATTATATTCAAAGCCCAAAACTGGCCTTGCCTTTTTGGAAGAGATTAAATGAAGGCACCTAGGGGACGGATGTGGCTCACATGGTTGAGCGTCCGTCTGCCATATGGAGGGAACTGGGTTCGATCCCTGGAACCTCCTGGTAAAATAAAAAAAATAATAAAAAAATAAAATAAAATAAAATAAAATAAAATAAAATAAAATAAAATAAAATAAATAAAATAAAATAAAATAATAAAATAAAATAAAATAAAATAATAAAATAAAATAAAATAAAATAAAATAAATAAAATAAAATAAAAATATATAGAAGGCACATGGGCCGCCAGGCTCCGGGAGCCATGCAGCAAGATGATGACGTAGCAGGGGAGAGACAAGACGAGACCATCTGAAAGCTCTGAAAACCAGGAATCGAGGTGGCGCAGGTGGCAGAACACTTCTCTCCTACATCGGAGGTCTCCAGGATAGAATCTTGGTAAAGACTGGAGGAGGAGGATGAGAAGAAATGGCAGGAAACAGACACAGAGAATTGCCCAGCGAATGGACACAAAACAGCAAATGGGGAAGGGGGGGTTTAAAATGGATAAAGTAAATAAATAAATCTTAAAAAAATAAAAATAAAAAATGAAGGCACCTACCACCAGTATTCAATGAATTGTAGACTCCTGCCCCCTCTCATATGTAGGACTACCTCACCTTGCCAAGAGAAAGTAATACTTCTGATTTACAAATGCAAACACAGGCCTACATCAAGACATCCTTTAAAAAGGGGCTAAATACAGTAAACATATTTGCATAGCATAATTTCCCAAAGACTACAGTGGACTTTAGTGACCAAATTAAAAACATAGAGTAGTTTTTACACATTCAATAACAATATTATATTCTTTTGAGGATGCTCCCATTTTCATGCTCACACAATAAAATAGTAACTTAATCAAAGATTACTTTAATGCAAATATTTGGCATCCTACCAGAAAGATCATAAGTCTATGTCGAATGAGTTAGATTTCTGTTACAAGCAGTAAGGGTGGCCATTTGCTGTGGTTGGCAAAGAAATGAACATATTTCAAGATGCAAACACATCTTGGTTTCCTCTTATAGATCTCTACACAGGCATCTTGGCTATATGTAATATGAATATAATATTCAGTACTTACACTAAATTGAAATCCAACGTCTTCATCAAGAGCTATTATTAGGTAATAAATGTTCTATTTATTTGATACGATGAAGGACAGCAATCTTTTGGCTTAATACTTTGTGCCTTCCTGAGAAACCTCTATCTGAAAATAATTAGCTTAAATTCAGCAAACAAAGATTGTGCCCTTTCTATAGACAAATCACTGGGCTGTGTAATTAGAGGAATACAAATGAGAGGAGCCCTTAAGGACCTTCCAGTTTGGTAGGGAATATGGATCATACATATTGGTTTATACAAGGCAAAATACTATCATAGAGGCCTGAAACAAGTGTGACAGGGGTCTTATTACTATGTGTGGGACCTGGCAAAGGCTGTCCCAGATGGCAGTTGAGGTGGGTTTTTTAAGGAAAAGTATGATATGACTGTAATGGGGGAAAAAGGAATACAGAGAACAGCCTGAGCAAGACTCAGAGGTGGGGGGATATTTGTGCTTTATTCAGGATACAGAAAGTGGTTCTGTTTGGCTTGGTACAACTTGTAAGATGAAGCTCCAAAAGGTTAGGGGGAACAGTAGTGTAAATCTATTATGATTTCTGCCTAGCTTTGATACTCTCTCTTTCTGGAAACAGCACGCTTGATTTTCCTTTGGGGAAACTGTGCTTGCCCTCTTCTCAGCTGATATGACTTGAAGGAACTGATTTTTCAGTGCTGTGAAAACTATCCAAAGCAAAACGGGCTTTGAGTTATAGCTTTTAAATCTCTTATTTTACAGGGAATGGAGAATTCTTTAAAAAACACCTGTGTTTTTTTTTGCTGAAAAATATTTAAACATTTACAAAAGTAAAAAAATACAACTAACTCCCCATAAACCCATCACCCAGATCAAACAATTACCCAGATTTTGTCAGACAGTCTCCCTCTATCTTCCTCTCTCTTCCTTTTGCCAAATTATTTAAAAAGAAGACCTAGGGCATGTGGTGTTTCTACCTCTACATATTTCAGCATGCCATTATCACATCTAATAATTTCTTGTCCCAGTCCATATTAAAAATTTCCTGATTATCTCACAAATGTCTTTTCATAGTTAGTTAGTTTGAATCATGTTTGAAACAAGGTCCACACATGACATGTGGTTGTTACAGCTCTTAAGTCTGTTTTAGTCTAGAGTGGCCCTCCTCAACATATCCTTTTTTTTTTTTTTTTTCTTTATGCCATTGAACTTCTTGAGGAAACCATCTCAGCTGTCTCTTAAAATACTCCCAATTCTGGATTGGTCTGGTTGCTTCATGTGGTGGTCCCTAACGCCTGTGTTTCTTGTAAATAGAAATTATCCAACGTCTGCTTCTCCTACAATGTCAATAGTAACACTAAGATTGATCAGTAGGTTCAGGTAGTGACAGCCTGAGCCCTCTACCATAAAATTTCCCATCTACCTTCTACCCAATGTTTCATCCATTAATGACTTTTGCCTGAAACTTTTATTTCATTTGGGGCTGCAAAATGGTGATTTTTAAATTTTATTTCTCTGTCCACACTTATTTCATGGATTTTTTCATTAATTCAGGTCATCCTGAAATACAGCTCATGAAGTAAAGGCAAATTTCCTTATAATTTTAAAAAACAACATTCAAAACTGTAAAATAGAACACAAGATACAGAAAACCAAGTAAAACAAATTAATACCTTAGTAAATTATTGTAAGCAAACACCTTTGTAACCACCTCCCAGGTGAGGAATTAGAACTTTGGCAGTTATCCTGGAAACTCTTCCTGTGCCCACTTTTTCTGATGTTTATGATAATCATTTCTTTGCTTTTTGTTAGGGTTTTACCATTAAAGTGTTCATCTCTAAACACTATGGTTTAGTTTCACTTGCTTTTGAAAAAAATGTTTTAAAAGTCTTTTTTCATTCTTAGAATTTTATTAATAATGCATAAATGGTTAATGGACAGATATCACCCACTTCAATTCTTTTTTTAATTTTATTTTAAATAATGGCTTATTATAACAAGTTAGATTTATTTAGGTAAACTTGGGGTCCAAGATGACATTTTTATCCTGCCTATGAACAGGTATCTGGTAAAATATATAAAATGGAAAATTCTTTTTTCATAGGGCTATGAGGATAGGATTTAAAATCTCTTTTAATCTATAGATTTCCCTTCCATCTCTTTTTATTTCCTTGAAATTTATTTGTTAAAGAACCTGATCTGTTTGATCTGTAGTTTCCCAGAATCAGGATTTTACTGAGTCAATTCCCATGATACAATGTATCATGATCTATGTATTGCCTGTAAATCAGTAATTGGATGTAAAGTTTGGACCAGATTTAGCTTTAATTTTGGCACCAAGACTACTTCATTGTGGGTTCTCCTCTTCTGTTAGGAGATACTATCTGTTGGTCTATTTTTTTGTATGTGTGTGCTGTTACCAGCCACTCATGCCCAATATCTGGATCAAATCATTAGGGGCTGCAAAATGCTGATATTCCAATTTCATCATTCCTTCTTCATTTAATAGCTAGAATATTTCTCCAAAGAGCTGTTCCCACTTTTTAGTTTGATAAAAGCTGCTGGAAGCAATATACCAGAAATGAGTTGGCTTTTATAATGGGAATTTATTAGGTTAAAGATCAAGGCATCATCAAAGATGCGGTCTCACTGAGGGTTGGCTGCTGGCGACTCCTGCCACGTGGCAAGACATAATGGCGGTTCTGCTGGTCTGGGTCTCTGCCATCTCCTCCAGGCTTACTTTCTTTCTGAGCTCAATTGTGGGCAATCAGGCATATGGCTCATCTCTCCCTCTCCTCCAGGCCTCTCTCTTAGCTTCTTGCGAACCTCTTTCCATGCCTCTGTTCTCTGCTGATTCCAGCCTTTGACCTCTGGGGCTCTCTCAGCCTCTCGTGGTTTCTCTGTCTCTGCCGCTTTTTTCTGTGTCTGCTGCTTTCAGTCCTCTGTTTATGAAGGACTCCAAGCAAGAGGACCAAGACCCACCCTGGGTCATATCTAACTGAAGTAATCCAATCAATCCAAGACCCCCTCAACTGAATCCAATCCAATCAAAGGGTCCCACACCCACAGGAATGGATTAGCTTCAAGAACATGATCTTTTCTGGGATCCACAAAAAACTTCAAACTGTCACTATCTCTCCTTTATTATTTGGTTTATATAATAGAGCCGCTCACATAGGAAAGGCAGGATAAATACTTCATTCTTCCTTTTTATTTATCAGTTTAAAAAAATAATGGGTTACCTAGCATCTTCAAAAGGTGACCAATGAAATATATAGGATCATTAAAAGTCCTGGGTAAACATATTTTAGGGATTTCAATCCACTGAAGTTCTTATTCTTACTGTTCCATCTTTGGCAAGTGGCAGTTTTTTCACCTTGGTTCCTAAATCTTTTTGACATGACCTCAGTAGTCTTTGATAGCTTCTTTGCTATCAATGACAAAACATTCCCTGATTTCATATTGATACTTACATGTTAAAGTCAGGATTGTAGGGTTTTTACTTAGCACCTTCTATCTTACATTGATATCTCCTTTCTCCCGAGAATCCAGAATGATAGAATTAGAATACCATACTATTACAAATTGTATTGTCTTGTACCACCTGAACAATAGTTTCAGCAAAATCACCCGTTCAACTACATTATTGAAAAAATTAAGAAAGCTTGCATATGCTTTCTCCATTTTTATAGGTGCATTTTATCTACATTTTCAGAACATATATCTAATACATACTATACTATCTCTCATTTAGTCTTAGTTTTACAAGCAGGTAGATACTTAATGCTTATCACACCACTACTCTTTAGATTGGCATCTCTGTAGTCATGTAGATGCCTGAAGTTCATTCTCTAGTAAATTCCTTAGGAAAGGTACAAGGAAACAATATTGAATGTCATGCTTCCACAACATTGCCAACAGAGCATGTTGTCAGACTTGGATTTTTTGCCAACCTAACAGGCAAGAAGTGGTATCTTGGTGCAGTTCTAATTTGTATTTCTCTCTTAAAATTTATATCCAACTTGTTTAGCTGTAGAAAAAAATCACCTGGCATTTTTGTCGGGATCATGTTAAGTTTATAAATAAATTAGGAAGACTTGATATTTTTATGATGTTGGAGTCTTCTCATCTAAGAACATGGTTTCTCATTCCTCTAGCTCAGGGGTTCTTAGCCTTTTTTGTTTCACAGAACCCTTTGCCAGTCAGCCGAAAACCACGGACCCCTTCCTAAGTCCACACTATACTGTGTATTATTTAATAAATATATCACAACTGCACCAACATGTCCTCACAAGAAAAGCAATCAGATAGAGCTGTAGGTGTATTTGAAATGACTAGAGTAAGAGAAAAGCAATGGTAGAATATAAAGAAGTTCTACATTTAAGTAACAGTTGGAGGAAGCTGAACCCTAAAAGAGATTGAGAATGAAGGGTCTGAGTGGTAGAAAGTGAACCAGAATACAAAGTCATAGAATCCCAGGGAATAGGCACAATCATGATGATAAGGGAGTGATCTACTAAAACAAATACTGAGAGAAGCTGAAGATTAAAAATGATAAGTTGTCACTGAGTTTGCCTATTATGAAATCAACAGTAATTTTTGAGATAGGAATTTCAGAACTGTCATGATGGTAAGGTAAGATTGTGAAGGATTAAGCTGTTAGACACTAGACCATATTGACTAGGAATGGATTTGTGTTAGCAGATTTAAACTTGTACTTCAAACATGTAAAATCTAAGCACAGGTTTCATGATTCAAATAATATATGGTAACCACCAGTTAACAAACATGTGAAATGGCAATAACTTGACCCAAATTAAATTTTCCTAATAATTTCTTATTTATGGACATTAATCCAAATTCAAAGTTCAGTCCTTTACCTAAATATATACATTTATATTTACCTTCTGATAGATGTATATATTCATATATTTCTTCAAGTATAACATAAAATATAAGTGCTAAAAAGGACAAGAATTTTATTTACTCTCAGATAAATATCTGTACTTTTATATAGGCATTTATAACAATTATATATAGCTTGCATTTAGAACTTATAAAATATTGTCATATCTCACTTGAAACTCACAAGACTCTGGAAAGTAACCAGAACAGGTATTATTTCTTGAAGTGCAGAGAGGTTAAAAGAATGATAGAACCAGGTCTAGATTACAGGCATATGTTATCAGTTCTAGATATTTTAAGCAGAAAAGGATTTAATGCAGAGAATTGGGTACTTATAAGTAAGTGGAAGAACCTCCAGAAATCACTTTTGTAACAAAGCAGAGCTGACCATCAGAAGTACCTATAAATTCATTCCTGGAATAACTCCAGGGACCAGGAACTCAGTATCAGGAAGTTACTGATACTGCTGCTGCTACCACTCAACTGCCTTTTGAATCACAAAACTGGTGACATTGCACTGGAACCCTTGATACCTAAGACTCTCAACAATGGACTCCGATGTTGAATACTTTGCTTCATGGACTTGCTTGCAAAAAAAAAAAAAAAAAAAAAAAAGGCATTTTTGTTTTCCAAATCCTTTAAGAATGTATTTAACAGATGGGATATAAGCATATCTAGAATCCAAGCTGCAAGGAAGCCTAGAAAATGTAGTTTTTTGGCTTTCTACCCTCTACACACCAGGAAGCTGGGATAGAAATTGAGCAAGCCAATCCACAGTACTTGCCACAGCAAAGTTCTCTCTTCATTCAAGATGCTGGCAAAAATAATAGGCCAGAACCATGTGGCACACCACTAGAAAATGCTCTCCAGATGGTTATCATCACCAATGTTCAAGTAACTTTCCCAGGATCATGGCTTTATTGGCAGAGCTGGGGTTTAAATCCAGGTCTGACACAAATGACCAAAATGCTGTATTGCCTTTCAATTTGATTCTTTTTAGTTGTTTAAACAGTTTATAATCAGTTTAAACAGTTTATAATTAATCCAACTTCTTTTGGACAGCTATGAAATAGTATTCAAATGCTGTGTTAAATTCAGGGTATTCTAAGTCCCTGTCCTGATCTACCAATCCAAATGAAAAGAAATGCAGTTTGCTATTCCTGGGTGATCCATGTGGTTTAGTGGTCCCCATGCTAATCTAATCATTTTACATTCCACATTCCAGTTTAAAATCTTTGGAGGCTATGATATTTAGAATTTGGATTTGTGTTGAGTGACAGAAAACTCAAAATAAATGACGTAATCCAGAGTGAAACTTATTTCTCTCTCTCATGTAAAACACATCCATCAAGTCTTGTAGAGCAATTTCCTTCAGTGATTAGGGCTCCAGGCTCCTCCTCTCTCTTGCTTCTTCCTCATCCTCAGCAAGAGGCTTTACCTCAAAGTCCAAAAGCTCTAGCCATCACATCTGTAAAATGAGAGGAAAGAGGGCAGGACACTTCAAAGAAGTTGCACACATAACTTTTGATTACATCTTCTTGGTTGAGTACTCGCCAAGTGGTCCCATGTAATTCCAAGGGAAGCTGGTAACGATAATCTTTCAGAAGGCCCAAACGTCCAGCTAAAAATCAGGTGACTTTAATAGTGAAAGAATGGGAGACTGGATATTGGTGGCAAGTGGCAGTCTCTGCTACAGGACCCTTGTTGCATCCCACAATTTCTTTTCATTGTGCATCTTCCTCATTATACTGTGAAACTTCACAATGTCACGTGCCTTCATATCTCTAGCTCCTGGCACAGAGAATGATGTATTTTAGGCATTTTATCATTTATCCAATAAAAGTCTAGTTTTTCTGAAGAATTTTAAAAAGTGAGTTAAAAGAAAATAATTAGATCTACCTCTAGGAAGTATGCTTGCAAAGCAGTGTGTGAAATAAAATTTTGTATTTGAAATTTATTTTCCTCTTAACTTCCAATACATTAGGACATGTATTTCCATGGGGGAGGGGAAGGGGAAGGGGAAGGGGAAGGGGAGAAGGACTCTAATAATTTTAAGGGAAAGTTACAAAATACAGATAAAATCTAAAAGCAACAAAAATGAAAAGGAATTTTAAGGATATAAAACCTGAAGGTTATGAAAAAAGCCCCCACAAAAGTGAAACTCAATACTAAATTTTATATCATAATTACATTTTCAAAGAAGTCAGCAGCTCAAACTACTAAAGTAGGCACAGTATAAACAAGTGTCTTAAAGTATAGCATGATGGTTAAGAACTGGGTTTTGGAGTCAAGATAATCCTGGCTCTTCCTAATACTAGTATTGTGACCTCCACCAGTTTATCTGTGAGCTAAAATGTTCTCATCTATTCTTCCAGAATTGTTGCAAAGAAATGAGATACAATATACCAGGTATTTAACACAGGGTCCAGTACAAAAGAAATACTAAAATGGCAGTAATACCATTTTCAAGAAGCATTCCATGGATATACATATTCTTATGTCCTTGAAGATCCTAACATACTTTAAATAGCATCCAGGTAGTTTATTATTTTTGTTTTGAGAGCTGATTGTAATTTCTTGATTAGTTTCATATTAAGTACTTTGGAATTTTGGTTTGCAGACTCATCTTGAGTGGGAGCCTTTTTGTGCTTCACTTCCCTCCCTTCCTATTTTTTCTTTCTGTAATTGCTTCTACCACCTGTCCAAACTCAGAGCTCCAGTTCTGTGGATTAATATCTCTAGCGAGGAGGTTAGTAGTACTATTCAGTTGTGTTGATTTTTATCCTCTTCCTTGAATTTTATGAGAGCAAAGGAAGAATGGCATTGGGTTAGATTACAAAATGGCATGCTGCCTATATAAAATATATCCCATAAATCACCTTAAGATCAAACCAGTTTAATATAAAATGTTTTTAATTGTTTTGAAAACATTTAAAAAACAATTTTTGAGCACTTTCAATAAAAAAGGAGAACTGAAATGCTACTGCAATATTCAACTACTGTAGTTTCAGCAGGTACAACAGACAACAAAACACTGGAGAAATCTGACTTTTTGCACTAAATGAAAACATGAAACAGGGCTTGTTTTTGTTATTTATGGTGTAGTAAAGCACATTATAGTACAAGACTATTATATGAACCTCAGATGCACTGCACAAAAAAACACTTTCCTTCTTTCAGTTCAAAAGTCAGTGCTATTGCAATTATATGCAAAATTATTTACTTCATGAAGTCTTATCATGATAAACATTATGCAAAATGTTTTAAACATCAAAAACAATGAAAATAATCTGAGAAAAGAACATATTCAACAATAACTAAGCAGAATTAGTAAACAAACAAACAAAAAAAGTAAATAACTTGTGAATAACTATGCTTGCCTGGTTAACACTGAACCAGTTTCAATACAGCCAAGGAAAAAAAAAGTGGTTACAGGAATACCTAGTACTGTACAAGATAAGTCAATAACACTCATGCACATTTTGTGATCATGTATTAACATGGTGAAGCAAACTAAACTTAATTCTTCCTGCTGTAATATTCTCATGTAAGAGAATAATAGAAATATCTCATTGAGATCAATGCACATTGCTACGTAAGACAATTTTATGTCACTTTGATGACATTTTGTCTTTTCATAATGAAACACATTAAAAAAGTTTAATCTGTGGACTGTATTGGTTGCATTTATCCTAAGAGATGTGCCTACCACAGGTTCAACAAATTTAGTGCAATATATGAACCCCAGAAAGTTTGTTGGATGAATTCAACCAAATTTAAAGTGTTTGCTGCAATACTGTACAGGGGGTTAAAAATCCTCCAGTCTTTATATTTTTATCAAAAAAGATTTCCATTATTTTTATATTAGTAGGAAGCTAATAATGTAAACAAGGGATTAGAATGGCCTCAAAATCTCCTTTTCAGAGTATCTCATATAGAAAGGCTCCCATCATTTGTTAAAAGAAATCACACAGTTTCCTTTGGGTATTGCATACTTTGGTGTGCAGTAGTGCTGTGTCTCAATGTACAGTGAAGAAATAACTAGCATTAAGAAAAAAGTATCTAACAGATTATTAAATCAAGATAACAGCAAACACACAAATGCCAATAACTAGGTCATACCAATATATAAACCTCTGAGTCGACCCTAGCACCATTTATTTATCAAAATATGTTGATACCCTACCTTGCAAATTTATTGAACGATGAAACCTTATTAAATTAAACCCTTCATCATGTTTGTTAAATATTCATTGATTGTGGTCTTCTGAATGGCTTAGTAATTAAGGTAAAGGAAAGCATCACTAGGTTCAAGGTAGCAAAACAATGGTTTAATGTTAGCTTTAAAAACTTAATGGCAATTTTTAAATCTTGGTGAAAGTGATCTTGAAATTCACTTATATAGACCTATCAACTAGTGAGCAGACTTGTGTCAACATGAAATTCATAAATTATTCATAAAACAAAATGGGAGTCATATAGAGAAACATTTTAAAACAAATCCTGAGTGCTGTTCTGCAATTGTGGCTATCACAATAAATAAATTAAGCATGCAATAAAATGTTCCTCTTCTTCAAGTACTATTGATATCCCCTTTGTTTTATCAGAGATATGAAGATTTGTGGCTTTAGACCTCAGGTAGTAAAATATTTTTGTTCAGTTTTTAAGTGTTATCTTCCTCCTCCTTATTTTTCAAAAGGAACCCATGATCAAATTACATTACTTTATTCATGAGAAGAAAAGGAGTCAGTCACTTAACTGAAGAGGAAAAATTGATTACTAAAGATTATAATTTAAAAAATTAAAAAATAAATTTTAAGTAGAATTTGAATTTGTGCATGAAGTCATGGCGATGAAAACTAAGAAAATACTTTTTCCTTCTAAATTCCCCGATCTCAACTACCAAATAATAAAATATGAAACACTGTTCTAACATGCTTGTAATTATTATATTTAATTACAGCATTTAGAGTCATTTACTTGTTTCGTATATGCATGTTTGTGTTAGGCTCCTCATTAAAATTAACATTTTAAAATAAAACTACTGCAAGGTCACAAATAGAAATGGCTACTAGCTTTTCCTCTTAAAAATTTTAGTGTAGCTTTTGCTTTCCTTAAATTAAAATTTAATTTCCCATTATTTCCTCCTAGGCCTTCATTGTATGTATAAGTGGTACTGAAGCCTCAGAAAGTCCTACAGAGATTTTTCATTCTACAGTAGCTCTATGCTTCAAGCCTAAATACTTTAACCTGAATATTACCCCTATTTCGAAGAAGACCTTCTTGTCTACAATCCTGCTATGATTTCACATTGAAAGATAATGCCAATAACAAAAATAGCCTACACCTAAAATCAATGGTTCCTTCCAAATTCTATGCAGATCAACCAATGAATTAAAATGAACTTACACCAAATAAAAATCTAGACTGCTCTTGTGAAAGCTGGTTAGTCAATGTTTACTAGCAAACAATGTGATTAAACGGGGAACATTATAAAATTTAAAATCTAACACTGGTTCGTTCTACAGCCTGTCTTTAGAAATTTGTTAAGAACTGAGGCAAGTCTAACCATTTCCTACTGAAGATGAAACCACTTCTGCAGCAAACGCTTTTTAAAAATCTCACAATTAATAGTAAGTGTTTCTGCTGCGGGAGGCACTTCCATTAAGACAAATACAATACATATGTCTTTAGATACAGTGTGCTACATATTATAAAACACAATTTAACCCAACATTTCAACAGTAGGATGGTCCTTGCTTTCTATCCATTCAAAACCTGATGAAGTCATAGAGTTCATGGATTCATTGCAAATTTGTTGAAATAATGGGTCATTCTTTAATTCTTCCAGTGTAGCTTCATCATCTTGTCCCTGCTGACGACCTGGATCAAACAGTAGATTTGGGTCTAAAGTGTTCAAATCATTGATGCTGCCTGAGAGCTCAGAAGACAACCTGATATCGCTAGAGAAATCAGATGCAGTATTAGTGAGATCTGATGCCACCTGACCTACCAGCTGCTGGTTGGTTTGCAAGCTGTCTCCACTCAACAGGTCTTTAACAGTGCTACTGAAATCTAATTGTTGCTCTCCAATTTCTGATTGTGCTTGATTATCTCCAGGAGAAAAATTGATCTGATCGGTGCTATTACTTTTGGTGAGGTAAGATGGTGTTTGGAATTCATAAACAGAAGTGCTGGAATCGATCATATTCTGCGGGTTGGCACTAGGAAAAACAGAGGAAGTTTCCAAAATCTGTGTGAGATTCATCCGGGCTGTGTAATTGGAGGGCAAGTTGTTCATTCCCAAACCTCTCACTGCATCATCATTGTCAGAATCAAGTTTACTCAACAAAACATTAGTTATTTTTTTACTGTTTGTTTGCTTCTGAAGAGAGTTCGGGAAGGCTGTTTGCATCATAACTGTCAATGGAACTGACTGACTTCTTTGAGCTATGTTGTTGGCACATGCGTCTGTGTGAACATTTGCGAAAATATGAACTTCTGGGGTAACTGGACTTCCAAAGGGGGCTACATTAGACCGTGGGATATTCGATACTGGATAGAGGGTGCTTCCACTAAGATTACGTTGGCGATGGACAGCAGGGCTCACACTCCGGCATCTGAAGTTGCTGCTGGCAGATGAACTAGTTCCTTTATTATCAAGGGGGGCTGGGACTGCAAAACCCTCCTGTTTGTTGGTGTTAGTTACAGTGGCACCTTGATGCTGTACAGGAGAGACTGGAGTCAAACGACCAAAATGAGTGTCATGATGTCTGGGTTGAGACTGATAAGACTGCCCAGGCACAGCAAAAGCATGAGGTTTCCTGAAACGGTCTTCTACTAGTTCCTGATAGCTTGGGAGAATGCCATGGCCAGAAACCGATGAATTACCAACCCCACTGTACCCATTATTCATCCATTCAAGCTTAGTTTTGTCAGGGTGTGTGGCCATGGGTCTTTGCATCGGTTTCACAGGACTACTTGAGACAATGCTGGCATCATGATATGCCATACTAGCACTTATTGGGGTAAATGCAAATGGATTCCTGCATTCAACTGGGCTGGGAGGGACACTACTGCTGCAGTTAGAATGTGGAGTACCAATGGGTGTATGTCGACTACTTCCTAAAGCACTATCCACAGGTGTAGTCTGGGCGAGCCTAGAGCAAGGACTCTCCCGTGATAGACTCTGAGACCCGGCAATCATTTCAGATGTTGGGGTTGGGGTGGGGGTTGGAGTTGGAGTTGGTGTCGGAGTGGGTGTGGGTGTGTGGATCGGAGTGCCATTGCTATGGATTGGATGATAGAAGTGACTGCTGGAGGCATGAGATGACATTGGAGCTCCTGGAGTTACTGACTGATTCTGAAGGGGCATTCCCAAACAGTTACCATAAGAATGAGAATTGTTCATTGACATTTGCTGCTCCATAAGCACCAGCTCTTCTACAATACTATCTTGTGTAAGTTCGTCATCAAAAGGAAAGTAGCTTTCATTTGTCTGAGAAACAGAAGGCTCAAATTCCTTCAGTTCAGACTGCAGAGGTAACTGATCCGAAGACTGTGCTTGTATTTGATTCAAAGAAGATTCTTGTATCTGGCTATGCAGCTGCTGGCTATATGTGTCCTGTGGCATTCCTTCTAATTCCCAAACAGATTTCTCTAAGTCATTGATATCAGAGTGCTCAGGAACTGTCATAACACTGATATCTTGCTGTTGTTCACAGGTGGCAGATATAAACTCAGAATCCTTAGTGACCTGTTGCCATTCATTTGGATTAAAGCTGCCATCTGATTTTGAGTCACTGTCCAATAGAAAGACATTACTTTCAAGTTTTACTTTTATATCTGGAGATGATGATGGTGTTGTTTGCTGTACCAAAGCTGAATCACTGGTAATAAGAGCAGAAGAAGTCAAGGGTCTATTGGCTACTATAGGTGAATTTACATTTATTGATACCTTGCTAGGAATTTGAGCACCGGCTGTTGAACTTTCTGTTTTCCCTGAATGTGGAACCTTTTGGTCCTTCTTAACACTGCTTGGTTTCTGACCTTCTCCTGTAACTGCAGAAAGCTGTTCCATAATTGGTTTCTTTACAGGAGGCACCTGGGACTCTTGCAATGTAGAAGACAGTCGCTTTCTTGGACTTTTAGTGCATAATTTAGGGTCTTTATTTATTAAGTCACCATTAGATGGTGAGCTGGTGCTGGTGAAAGTTAAGTTCTGGGTGGCAATTGAGAGAGTGATAGTGCTTTGATTATTGCCTGCTGAAGTGCCCGGCAGAATTTCATTACAGCGACTTTTACATTTGGTCCTCTGGTCACAGACTTTAGTTGCTTTTATTTCAATGACACCTTCATTTGAAGGTTTTTGTACTACTCCATCTATATTACTTTTTTGCCCCAAAAGGGCACTAGGTGTTGTTTTGGGAGCTTTAGCCTCATCAGAGTTCTCTTGGCACTGTACAGGATGCTCATCTGATAATGTTTCAGGTTCCATTTTGACTTCCACAGCAGATGTTCCCCCAGAACTGCTGGTCCTGGACCCAGGGGACTGAAGTGAAACAACAGAACCATTCTTGATCTGTGGAATGGTCCTTGATTCTTCTGTTGTTCCTGTAGCACTGTTTACTGAGGCAGAATGTTTAAGAGGGGCACTACTGTTGCTCGGCGTGAGGGATATTGCTGTCATTTTCACCACATTTAGAGAACTCATATGTGAAGCGGGTACAACAGCAGTTTTTATAGGGCTGCTAGTAAAGAGAACAGTAGTTGGAGATCGGATGGTGAGTGCACTGGTGCTGGCGGGTTTGGGTAAGATCTGAGGGTAGCGGTGCCGGGCAGAACGATCTCCACCAGGACTGGCTGGAACATTCTGAGGAGTCTTTGGTGCCTGTTTCACAGACTGCATGTGCTGAGTGACCACTTGTACATTGAGGGGAAGAACTTTGCCATCAGAAGAACTCACTGGACTTGGTGACGTTACCAATTGCCTGGTCCGCTGGACCTGTTAAAAGAAGGAAAACAAAAGTCAGATTTAACAGACTAGGATGCAAACAGTAATTCATGCAGATGTATAGTTTTAAGGCATTAATTAAATGTCAATGTTAGAAAATACAATAATATGTAAGAACATTAAGACATTTTTTGATTAACAAGACTAAAAATTTCATACTTGTGATAAATTGCCTTAGTAATGATTTTTAAGGAGGTTATAGGAAAAGGAGATAAAATCCTAAAAAAAAAAAAAAGCAGGCAACTCAAAAGGCATCACACCTAGTGTCTGTATCAAGACGACGACTCAATCACAGGGGAGACTGTCTTATAACTGGGCCTACCTCGGACATCAGGAACTAAACCACTGTGGATAAGGTCCCAGATAGAACTACGATCTATCCAAGTTTGCTCTACAGTGAACAGTGCAAGAGTGTGGTTACCAGATAATCTGTGTTTTAATGACATGATAATTATTAAGAATAAGAAAAACAAGATAAAATATCTCCTTAATATTATCAATAATAACCTAAAATATCACCATACTTTTTTAGTATGATACTCTCTCACTTTAAAAACTCCTTCATCATAACCTTAGTTGTGTGAAACAGGAAAGGAGGAGACTATTAACTTCAATTTGTAGACAAGAAAACAAACTCAGTAGCTAAAGGACTTGACTAAGATCCTAAATACAGCAAGCCACAGAGACAGGTCTACATGAAAGCATTATCAAAACATGACACAATTTTACTCCATCTGAATGATAAGAAGAAAATAAAATTTACACACACAGCTTGCAATTGCACCATCTTGGCCCAGCCAGAGACAAAACTATTAAGGCTCTTGCTAGTTATATGCCTGCTTTATATGTCTTGGATCTCTGTATTTTCACTTAGGTTGACTGTATAACTTGCTTTGTAATCAACAACATACATCCTGAAAGAAAGACAAGTGACTGAAGCTCAATCTGTCTGTAGTCACAAAATCAGTTTATAACTACATCTATACATATAATTGACTCCTTCCCAACTGCCACTTTTAAATGATTGATTTCACACCATACCAATAAGGCCAAATACCAATGATATTACCGGAATAGGACTAGGAACAGCTGCCACAACGATACCAATAGGCTGAGGAGACAATATTGCAGAATTTCCATTAGAAAGATTAGTTACTCCATTGGTTGTAGTGCCTTCTGATTTTTTTGCTGAGGATTCTCCTGGCAAAGGAGACTGTAGTTTCTGTTCTTGCTGCTTCTTTTGGATTTTCCTTTGCAACTGCTGTTTAGCATCAATAGGAGATGGCAAAGTCTTCATTTGAGGCTGAAAGGAATTACTTTCAGCTGTAGGTATAAAAGCAGAAGGCTGGGTAATTCCTTTAATTCCTAAAAGTAAACAGAAAACTAAAATAAATACTTGACTTTCAAATTACTTATTATTTCTACTTTATAGAAGGCAGTTACAACTCACTTGCTTTGAAAATGTAGCCATCTACTGGACAAAGCAACCAAAACAGCAAATTTTAACTCATGATTTCTTTTTTTTTTTATTATTATGGGTAAAAATCAAAATTCTCACAATACATACAAACATTTGCATAATGATATATAAATATATGTGCATATATGTGTATTTGCTTACAAAAATGTTATTTATATATATATATATACATATATTTTAAGAGGTGCTTAGATTACCTAAAATATTACACGGAACCCACTGGGATTCCCATGTTGCCCACCTCCCACACCTCCCACCACATCCCACACAAACATCTCCCACAGTGTGGCCCACCAACCTCAATGAACTTACACACCACCCTGAATGCGCCCGATCTCGTCTGAACTCATGATTTCTTTATAAAACATAACTATGAGACTTCCAAGTTATAAATATTTGTCAAAATGTTTTAATTGACACCTTAAAATATAGTTCAACTCAGGTGACAGTTTCAGTTAAATTAACAATAACAGAAGAAGATTTTGAAAACAGTAGTAGCTCTGTCAGAAACATACAGAAGCTAAGAAATAAATGCCAAAATACCATGTTTTACACTTTATCAGTAGATATAACAAAAATTCTCCTTCATTTTCTCTAATTTGAAAAAAATTCAGGCATTTTCTTAATTTTAATATTTATTCCAGAAGGGGCACTCAATAAATATTTGCTGAAACATTCTGTATCTTAGAAAAAAATTGTACGGGGCAAACAATTTTTTAAATCCTATCAGAAATTCACAAAATAGGTACTAATATATTACTATTTTAACTGCTACTGTATAATTATTACAGTTTGACCAAGAAGAAGAAATTAAGAATCAAAGTTTCTTTCTTTTTTTTTTTTTTTTTTAAGATTTTATTTATTATTCATTTATCCCCCCCCTGCTGCTTGCGCTTGCTGGGTCAGCCAACCACGCCGTGCGGGCGGGCCTGCCCCCACCAGGAGGCCCCGGGAACCGAACCTGGGGCCTCCCATTTGGCAAACGGGAGCCCTACTGATTGAGCCACAGGCGCCTCCCCAGAGTTTCTTGATAAGACTAAGGTTAAGATATTTTGAAAAAGTATCACAGAGAAAAATTTCAAAGCAGTAGTAAGATAAACACTGAAAAAAAAAAAAAGGAATAAAATAAGCAAGATAAAAATTTTAATTTACAAAAAACAGATTATACAATAAAATTATTTTTTCACAGTCCATTTCACATTTAGGGTATGGCATTAAGACCATTAGAAAGTAAGCTGTGATTGGCAAAAACAGTAAAGAGAGGAGAGGAAAAGACTTTCCTGCTGGTATACCTTGGTTGTCTTCCTTTCCCTAGCCTAATCTCTGCTTTTCACCATTCTAGTTTACAGCAACAACTTAGGGATGGGGAAACATTAAGGAAAGAAAGGACAGAGTATAAACTCTCTCCCACACACTCACTCCTCAACAGTCCCTTATCTCAACCCCCCTTTTATTACCTCGGTATTAATTATTTTCTTCAAATTAAGCTGAAATTACACCCCTCTCTCCCAGCTTCCAGCCTCAGCCCTGGCTTCTCAGCACTTGCACCCCCAAGAGCTCCTGCCAATGGCTCACAGCTTGGGCTGCCTTACCCACCCCCACTGTCAGGGATTCAGGAAAGGAATGACTTCCAAGCAGCTGACTTACAAAAGGACATTTTTTTTTTTTTTTTTTAATTTGTCTTCTTTTTTTTTTTAAATTTATTTATTTTTAATTTATTATTTATTTATTTATTTATTCATTCATTCATTCATTCATTCATTTATCCCCCCCTTGCTGCCTGTGCTCGCCGGGTCAGCCAACCACGCCGTGCGGGCGGGCCTGCCCTCACCAGGAGGCCCCGGGAACTGAACCTGGGGCCTCCCATATGGTAAACGGGAGCCCTACTGATTGAGCCACAGCCGCTTCCCACAAAAGGACATTTGTAACACAACCTGTTCTTTTTTTTTTAAGATTTTATTTTTATTTATTCATTCATTTATCCCCCCCTTGCTGCTTGTGCTCGCTGGGTCAGCTAACCATGCCGTGCAGGCGGGCTTGCCTTCACCAGGAGGCCCCAGGAACTGAACCCGGGGCCTCCCATATGGTAAACGGGAGCCCTACTGATTGAGCCACGGCCGCTTCCCCACAACCTGTTCTTAATATGGAGACTGTATTTATATAAAAAAACAAATTCACCTTCAAAGGATGAAGATTAATCACCACGAAAGATATTCAAAAGAATTAAGGAGGGAAAACAAAATTTCAAGAGAGAATATAAAAATGTTTTGAATAATGACACAACTGTTAACAAGTTTAGCCTCCGAAGAGGACTGCTTTCAAAAAAAGAGAAAACATCTGTTGATATAATTTTTACTACTTTCATTACAAAAACCCACACACATCTTACTTTACACCATTTCCTTAAAAATTCATTCATTTCATTCAAAATTCCTTTACGTCAGATTTTGGGGAAAAGGTGGGAAATAAGGAAGACAGAGATGTACTTCCTCCATGAAGCCTCCTAAGTTAACCTGTTAAAGTACTCTTCTATGTTTCAGTAGGCAAAGGAGAAAGAGAACACAGAAAATTGAAGAGACCATACCTTTTAAAGCCTCACTTTACCAAAAGATAAGACAGTGTGATATAATGGGAGTTACCTGGGCTTTGGAGAAAGACAAATTAGGATTCAAATTCTGGCCCCATATTTATCTGCCCATGGAAAAGTTACCCATTAACCTCCCCAAATCTGTTTCCTGATCTGTAAAATGGGAATAAACATCACCTATCTCCCAGGACAGATGGATAATTAAATAAGATATGTGAGCTATCTTGCTAGATATGGTCTTACTTCTGTGTAGGTATAAACATGTAGGTATGTCATATAGTCTGCATCTAGACAGTTAAGAAAAATTATGACTAGCTGTTGTAAGAGGTTATTTTGCTAAATGCTGTTTATTCTAAAAATACTGTCAATTCCTTAAAAAATGCCTCTTTGAATGAAAATACTCATTTGAATGCATATTAAAAATATCTTTTAAAGTGCTATTTTATAGTAATGCTTCATATAATCTATCTTTTGTGAGACTAAGGTACCTTTCAAAGTGTCTAAAGATCATTTTATTTATAAGCATTAGTTTCTTAGACAGGAGTCAAACAAGTAATTTTAAAATTTAATCTTACTATTTTACTTCAATATTTATTAATTTAGATACTCATATGTACTTAAAGGCCCATACACATATATCCTCTAAATTCTGAACTAGCAATGGAAAAATCAGTAAACTGGGAAATCTTAGAAGTTTCATATTCCAGCAGAGCAATATACAAAAATGCAGCTTTGTGTGTGAGAATGAAAGGATTACTACTACTACTACTACTACTATTACTACTACTATTACTATTGCTTTTTGATGGTGCAACAAACCCAATATAGGTGAATTCATATAAATACTAAAAAGTAGTAGTTCTTTGGCTAAACTCTTCTTTTGCTACCAACTCTAAATTCAGTAACACCCCTGGTCAGTTTTAGCTTGTTAACAATAGTTAATTTCATACCTGCTGGTGCTGCCGCCATTACAGTTAGAGCTGCCATGGACTTGGTGCCTATATAGTGACTTTTTACAAGAAAGCGGGCTAATTCCAAGACTGTGTCAAATGGCTGGCTTAACACTTTCTGGGCCCATTCACACACGAGACGGCAGGCAGAGGAAATAACTTCCTCATCAATATTTTGAAGTTGCCCAGAAGATTCAGCTCCTTCCAACTAAACAAAGGAAAGAAGAAACATTAACACAAAGTTCAAAGAGAAATTCAATTCAAGCACATTCAAGATATGTATTCTTAATTAGGAGATAGAATCTAAATCTGTTGGGTCAAAGTAGTATGAAAGAACCTGTCTGCATGTAAGAGCCTGGCAAATAAGGGACCCAGACCTACCCGTGCACAGCCAACAGCAGTATTTTGAATATAACATTTTAAAGGGTTGTTAAAGATATATGAAGACTAATATAATATATCTTTTGAATCTTTCCAAAACAAACCATATCACTAGCTATATTTTCTCTTTGGAAAAGAAATTCATACTATACATATTACTCTATGACTTGATATTTCCTCATGACAATGTATCATAGATATATCTATTCAAACAGTAACTTTGGATCTATCTTTGTTCCCCCTAATTTCACAAGCCATGTTGATTTAAGTCATATACATTAACTTTTTCAGCCACTGAGAGAATTTTTGGTTTAACTGTAAAGGCACAGTTCTTGGTCCTGCTTTCATCTAAATAAGAGACTATGGAGTATGCATTTCAGTGTTGATACAACTGTAAAATTGTACCTACTGAAAAAGAAAAGGCAGAAGTCTTACCCCATCTCCAGTTTTGTGAAAGTCAAGGTTGGGCAGTGTTGGCATGTGAACAAGAGCTTTTTTCCTTAGTCCACTGTAGCAATATGTAATAAAGAGTTAAGATCTAAAATACTCTAAGTTAAAATGAATTGCTTATATAGATAACATTGTGAAGTAACCATATATGAAATGAGAATAAAATAAAAATGAGATAACACCTACTTTCTGAATTCTTCAGTGAGAAAATCTTTAATATTAGAAACTCAGGACACTTTTACTTTTTTGAAACCAAAGCAGCCATTGTAGAATGTTACTGTCTTAATTCATGTGTTATAAATTTTATGAATAGATGTTTCTAATAAGCTATACCAGCCACTGGTAACAAACAGGTCAGAAGGAAAGGACTAGCCAGATGGAAACCTGGCATAGAGAAGGGAAACTTTAGCCCACAGCACCGGGACAAAAACAACTCTTAAGAGTGTCACAAGGGCTTTAACCTTTTCATTTCTCTTTTTCCACTGAAACACACAGGATTATCACCTGTAACATGCCAAAGATTCATTAAGACATTTTTGTTTGTATTCAGGAAACAAGGATAGGTCATTCAACAAGTGGTTAAAAAACATCTGGAACCATTTTAGAGGAGACTTCCCTTCCCATTCCTTTCATCTTCCATAGTAGCTCGTTTTAGGCTTTGAAAAAGGCCAAGAGCTAAGCTGGAGAAAATAATGTATTTCTAATATGATCCAGAGACTGTATATTTTACTCTTCTTCCAAGAGTAGAAAGAACTTTTAATAAAGTCTTAATTTCCTTACTTCTGTTTGCTCCTAATTATTTCTCCATTACAAGAAGGTTTTTCTTCTATGCGCTGGCTTTAATTTCAATACTGGCCTTAAATGAATGGCTCAAAAATACTTTACAGAAAAAACTAATCTTTGAGTACAAATTCTACGAGAAATATTCTTGAATGTTATATTTTTTGCCAAGTAGATCTCTTTGTTTCTAAATTGGAGTAATGATAGGAGATAAGATTTAAAAACTAAAATCTTTATCACTTTACTGGTATAATTTATAACTGCTGAACTATGGCTGTCTTAAAAGCTATTACTGTTAAAGAAAAGAAAAACCAGATCAGACTATTAAGTAACACATTGATAGAGAGTAAGGTGAAATCTATTGAAATCCTAATATACAAATGAATCATATTTATCTCTTGTAGTTTGATAAACAGCTAGGAAAACTATATTTGCAGTTATTCTATAAAGTGGTTTTGAGTTGTTTATATTTGTTGTTTTAAATTTATTTCTAAATACAGTTGCTAGTTTGACTACAACAGATGTGATAACTAAAGAGATTACTAAACCCATTCTAGTAAAGGATATTTAGATTTGCCTCTTGTGCCCAGGCGACGTGCCTTCATGTTTGGAAAGATGTTTTTCATGATCTTTCCAAAGTCAGCAGCACTCAATGGATGGTAACCAAGATTGTCACAATAGCTCCTGCAAAAGAGGGAAGGACCAATTTAGAGAACAGTACAACTCAGTATTGCATAGTCTGGAGCTACTTCACTACAATTTTGATCCCTTTGACAAAGTGAAGAAATAGATCTTCAAGTCATTCACTACATTTTGCCTTGATGTATCATCACTCTTTGGAGATTGTGTTAACTCAAGTTTAGTTAGCTGGTTACATCCTCAGGGTATACAGTACTATTTTCAATAGCATTCAAGAATCTTACAATAAAATATGGATGTACAAAGCTTTCCAACTACAATCCAAACATGCACTCTAAAATGAGTATATCCAGCTTAACAATTAGGGCTGTAAGTTTTCATACATGTTTCAAGTTTCAAACTCACATACTGGGATAATTTCCAGTACAAATATAATGTACACTAGACATGAGACACTGTTATATGGATTAAAATGTAGAAACATGTATGTTATAACTAAAAGGGACCTTAGAGATCATCTACACCAAAATTCTCATTCTACCAATAAGGGAAAAAACAAAGGCACGGAAAGAGGTTCTGAAGGTCCAGTGTTATCTCCCCTACCCTCATTACTCCCATTATTGGCAGGAAAAAACCAAACAAACAAACTTCAAGTGGGATCCGGGAAACATGCAAGAGTCTTAACTACTACCATAATCAGGTATTTTGTTTTTCCCTAGATCTGCCAGTCATAAGTTTAAAACACAACAACAAAAAAACGCTAATCCCTCTTCTATACCAGTTCAGCAGCAGACCAAGTTATCTTGTTCTGGGTGCCAGGACATTTCTCATAACTGTTGGCCTTTGGGGAAAGCCACTACCTGGGAAATACCAAGGAAGAGGAAGTCAGAGGAGCTCCAAAGTAATTCAATCATATCTCCTCACCTTACCTCCATTTCAGAATCACCCAGAGCAGCTTCTTGATGAAGTCATGAGGTAGAGCCAAACAGAGAAAAAAAGGAAGGAAAGGAAAACAATGGGGAGGAGACATGGTGGGCAGGGGTATAATGGTAATCAAGATTAAGGATCCTTATAGAATGCTGAATATCCTGACAACATCCCTGAAGTGACCTGAGCTCAGGAAGTCAAACTGGGAGAGGCTCAGGACAGGGACCCCCAGGAGCCTTAATTCTGAGAGAATGGGGTTAGGTCTGAGTAGCCAGACAATAGTCTTTCTCTTGGTTGTCCTCTCCCTATCCCCACAACTCTACCTACCTCTGTGTGTGTGTGTGTGTGTTTGTGAGCCCAGCCAACATATTACCAAAATGCAGAAGGGTAGAGAAGGGAAAGGGAACTAACATGTATTTAGAATTTCCTACATAGAGAGTACTGGGTTAGATATGTACCTCATATTTAAATTGAGACTAAATGTGGTATTCTACCAAGGGTTCAGGGATTAAGGTTCAAGTACAAGGTGAAGGGATGACTATTTTGGGGTGCTGACAATTTAAACGAACTATACCAAATCATTACAATTTCAGTAGTAAATTAATCAGTCATCTTTATGTTTTAAACCAGAAAGAATGTATGAATAAAAACGAGGCTCTCTTGTACCTCACGATCTTGGCACATGTTGTTTAATCTATTTGGAAAATTATTTTTCATATCTTTCAAGTCTCAACTTAAATGTTAAGATTTTGAAAGGGTATTTTCTGACAACTTTATTAAAGCAGTACCCTTCCACGCCATTCCCATGGTTAATTCCCTACCAGTGTACTGTTTCCTTTCGTTTCATGATTCACAATTATGTAGTGGTTAATTTACTTGCTGTTTGTCTCTTCCACTAGACTGTAAGTGAATGTTCATTTTAGGTGAAATGTGAATTTTAGATGTAAGTATTTGCCACTTGGTTTTCCCCTTCTTTCCCCATTCCCTTGGCTGTGATGTGAATTAAAGATGAATACCTGATACTGAAAAAAGTAAAAAAAAAAAAAAAGGGGGGGGGTGGCGCGGAGAGTGGATGCTCAATGGTTGAGCATCTGCTTCGCATGTACAAGGTCCCAGGTCAATCCCTGGTACCTCCTGAAACAACAACAACAAAAACAACAACAACAATAAAAACCAGGGCAATGACCTTATCTATCTGGTTCACTAGTGTATCCTCAGCACTAGGAACAGGATTTAGGAGTCACAGCAAACCCACTGTATGTAATAGTTAAAACTACAAAAAGCTTTTAAAGAAATACATAAAAAGACCTTTTCTTAAAAAACAAGCACAAAAGAAAACTGCCCACTGGCTCCTATGACAGCTCTGGAAAATGGGCCTAAAAAACTGAAATCAAATAAAGAGAAGCAGACCAATGAGCCCAATGAGAGATATAATATTGATTCTATTCTCCCTCTGTAATTTAAATTTTGACATTTTTCATAGAATTAATACTTAAATTTTTTTTTTTTTTTTTTTTTTTTTTTTTACTTTGGAAGAAGGAGAAGGTGAAAGGTTAGCAAAAAGAGTAATGTAAAATATCAAGATCATCAGTGCAAAATTTGTTTGTAAAATAGAATTTATAGTGAGTGGTGATTTCAGAAAATGACCATGTAATTTCATCTGGTTTTTGATTCTTATTTAGTCCACTAAAAGGCAGGAATTCACCTTTTGGAAGCATTTCTTTACCATAGCCTTATTTTCAAAATACTCTTGAAAATAATCTTAGTAAATATTAAAACCACTTTGTAGGAATATAAACACATTAAATTATTTCTCCTGAATCATATAGTAAGTAATGTCAGGAAGAAAAGAAAACTAAACATTTATGATTCAAAATTCTATACTTTGATCTCTCAAACACGTAAGAGAAACAAAGAGTCTCCATTTAAAAACAACAATACCATGAATAGTTCTTCAATGTTTTGTGTGAAGTCTTAGAACTGGAAGTAAACTCACAAGTTGTGTAGTACAACTTCCTGCCAGATGTAGAAAAGACCATACTGCTAAATGATGGATAATCTTATTACTTCCCACGGTGGGGAGAGCTCTATATCGTGAGGTGGCCTATTCACTTTTCAGTGTTTCTTATTTTTTAAAGAAAAAGAATTCCCTTATTACAGTCACTTCCCCACTGGCAGTATCAGGACTTCAATGATTCTGGTTTTTAATCTAATTTAGTAAGTATTCTAAGTGTAGCTATTCATAATTTTGAAACCAGAGCTATATATAACAAGTCCTAAAGTCATTCTGGAACATGTAAAGATCTTAGTTTATATCTCATTTTCCTGCTTTATAACTTTAGCTGCAGGTTGAAAGATATGGTGTCAATTAACACCTGTACTAGTTTGGTATTGTTTATGAATTCCAAAAATAGATATTGGATTATGTTTGTAAACTGGTCTGTACCTGGATGTGATTAAATTATGATTAGGGCTTTGATTGGGCCACGTCAGTAGGATGTTGAGTACTCATCTCCTTGGTGAGCGGGACTAACAGATAAAACTACACGGCAGAGCAGAGGAATGAGTTGGAGTTTTGATGCTGAGTTTTTGAGCTGGAGCCTGGGGAAGTGAATACACAGGAGAACACAGAGTAATAGAGATGGCTCCTTAGACATGACAGAAGTCCTGGGGAGAGAGACAGAGCCGTTTGCATGATAGTCTACAGCTGGCCTTGTGGAGCGAGCATAGCAGCTGAGCCTGGAGAGAAATGGAGCCCCGGGAAGAGAGGAACCCAAGAAGTCTGAATTCTTGGCAGATGTTGGTAGCAATCTTGCCCCAACACGTGGAAACAGACTTTGACGAGGGAAGTAACTTATGCTTTATGGCCTGGTAACTGTAAGCTTTTACCCTAAATAAATACCCTTTATAAAACCCAACAGATTTCTGGTATTTTTCATCAGCACCTCTTTGTCTGACTAATACAACACCAACAGCATCAGATTATATTTATGCAAGACTCAAAAAAGGGTAAGGAACAGCGAATGTTCTGTTCACAGGATAACTGAACATTCTAATGCAATTTTCAAAATGAAATAATTTGTTCTTTTTTAAGCCTAACAAAAATGTAAACAAAAATCATAGTTGGGCCCTGAATCTCAACAGATTTGCAACACTTACTCTCCAGTTCATTGGACTCACCCAGGACAACTAACAAGGAGATGATGACGGATAAGAACCATCCCAAGGAACAGAGAGAGTCTGCAACTGCAAGCAAGGTAGTCCCACCCATCTGCCCCATGGGATCTAAGCCCCCTCTCAATTAGAGGCAGAGTGGGCATCACCATCCCAGAATCCTCAGGATTGGGAAATGAACGATGGACTAGAGTAGACTTACTGTTATTCTACTATAGTCTTATTGTGATTCTAGCAATGGAAGAACTTTTATCATTGATGTGGAGGCAGTGGTCCCTGGAGGTTCTGAGGGGACGGAGAGGGAAAAAGCTGTAATTTGGGGGCATTTTAGGGACACTGAAATTGTCCTGACTGACACTGTAATGACAGATACAGTTATTATCTTGTAATAACTTACAAAAATGTGCAGGAGAGAGTGTAAACTACAATGTAAACTATAATCCATGTTTAACGGCAATGCTCCAAAATGTGTTCATCAATTGTAACAAATGTGCCACACTATGAAGGATGTTGTTAATGTGGGAAAATGCGGGAGGGCTAGGGAGCGGGGCATATGGGAATCCCCTATATTTTTTATGTAACATTTATGTAATCTAAGTATCTTAAAAAACCAAACCAAACAAAAAAGTATATTAAAAAAATCATGAAAGACAGATAGCAAAATATAATCAAAGGATTTTAGGGAGTAACCTATACCTGACATTTTTTTAGTGCTTTATATGCCTTCATTTAATCCTCCCCAAAACCCTGAGACAGGGATTATCATCACACACACTTTATAGATAAGGATCTGCAGAGGTGAATCTGGAAAGGATCTTAAAACATCTAGCCTAACCCATTCATCTTACAAGACACTTTTATTGCTAACTGATGATTGTAAGCATATTGAAGTCTTTTGAAGCAACCAAAATTATATCATCAATTTTTTCCTAATATATATAAAGAAAATGATTTATTAAGAATATTCAATTTTCTATTATAAAGTCCTTTTCTTATCAAGACCCACACTGTTATTTTGGTGAGTCTGTATATTACAGATGACAAAAAAGGGTATGAGAATTTAGGGAGGTCCCAAAGATGATAGAATTACATTCTCTTAAAAATATTAATAAAAAATATATTTTGCTAGGTAACCTGGAAGACAAACAAGGGAAAAGTAATATGGTCAAATAACCTAGCTTGAGCCTTTGAAAGAGGAATAGTTCCTAAAATCTTCTAATATTTTTTTAAGAGCAATTAGATCTTGACATTCTGAAGAGAAAACTCTTCAAAACTGCCTGACCTTGCACATAAATAGATTTCCATTTTTCTTATTGTTCCCTGTTCTGGGCAGAACACCGTTATACAGTTGAGTAAGCTCTGGTATTTGGCAGGGATACTCAAGAACATTGCAGAAGTGCACAGTATAATGTGTGTGATGATCTGGTGTCTCAGAGGATAGTACAGGAAAAGCACTGCATAAGTTTGGTGGCTAGTTATGGTGTTTTTTTAGTCTAGGCCCCAGAAATTTAGAGTTAATAGTAGTATTATTAAGCCTAGCTTAGATTAAGACCAATTATCATTGAAATTCAGGTGATAATACTTATTTTTGTGGTAACTATATAATGAACAATATATCTGAAAAGTTACTTTGCTTGAATTCAACAAAATTGAAGAGTTAAATTACTGTAAATTTATATATATAGGCTTTATATATATATATTTACTTTCATTTTTGGATTGCCTCAATCCTTGTTTGTTTTAAATTACACTACACATAACATGTTGAAATCACATGAATATAAATAGTAACCGTTCATAAATTAAGATTTAGCAAAAACATTGAAGAACTGGGGCCTTGACCCAATAAATTCCTGATTAACCTTCTCTCATCTCTGAACTTCCACCCAAATCTATGAACCAAGCCTAGTTTTACATAATGGGTACTCAATGTGTATTTGTTGACTGGTGGCACTGAAACAATTTTAAAAGGATCCTTCTGGAGAAAACTGATCAGTCCCCAATTTAATTTCTTGCACAAAATCTCAAATCAATAAACACATAACAATCATATGTATACAGTATGGTATTCTTCTAGAAACTGTGTCAGCAGATAAAGATGAGTGAGATACATTCCTCTACCTTTAATATGTATAGAAGAAGAGAGAAAAATGGACAAAGACTTAAATAGGTTATTCCAACTGGTCAATAAACTATGAAAAGGCACTCAACTTTATTATTACCAGGCAAATGCAACTAAACACAATGAAAAATCTCTAATGTCCTTATATAAAGTGGAATAAAGAAATTGTGGCAAATTCATAAATAGTTACTAAATAGCAAATGAGAATGAATGAACCATACCTACACAAAACGACATGTGCAGATTTTACAAAAATAATATTGAGTAAAAAAGAAGCCAGTCAATTGAAAGAAACCTAGAAAATAATCTAGGGACTGAGTAACAGTGAACCCAGAGGTGGATGAGGATTGTGGTTAATAGTACAAATACAAGAATGCTCTTCTATGAACTAGAACAAATGTACATCACAATTACAAGGTGGTTAAGAATATGGTGATGAATGGGAAAAATACAATTAGTGTAACTTATGGACTATAGTTAACAGTAATATTGTAATATTCTTGCATCAATGTCAAAGAAGGTACTATATCAGTTTTAAGTGTCAATAATAGGGGTGTGTGGGGTTTTTTCTTTTGGACTAAGGAAAATACTCAAAAATTTATTGAGGCGATAACTTAACAACTCTGAGATGAAAGTGAGCCACTAAGTGTACACTTTGAATAGACTGTACAAGACATGGGATTGTATTAATAACTCAGTGAACTATATGGTGGAAGATAGATAGTGGTTAACAGTACAAATAAATATGAGTGCTCTCTCATGAACTATAATAAATGTACAATGCTAATACATGGCCTTAATAATAGGAGTGTATGGAAAAAATATGTCAAATGTATGCTATGGACCATAGTTAGTGGTAATCGTCTGATGATGTTTTTTCATAATCTGTAACAAATATTCCACAACAATGTAAGGTATTGGTGGAGGGGTGATATATGGGAATTCTGCACGTTACGCATGATTGTTTTTAAAATCACATCTTTAATAAAAATATATATATTAAAAAAAAAGAAACCAGTCACAAAATAGTACATACTATATAATTCCATGTACATAAGGTTCAAAACTAGGCAAAGCTCATCTATGGGTCAGAAGTCAGGATTGCCATTTGCCTTGGTGGGAAGTAGGGGAAGAGTAGAGACAGGAAGAGGACACAAGGGGACTTCTACAAAGCTGACAACACTTGATTTCTTGATGTGGATGGTGTATTTACTTCGTGAAAATTTATCAAGTTGGACATTTAAAATTTGTGCACTTTTCCGTATCTTACTTCTCAATAAAAGTTACAAAAGTACTGCAAGTAAAATGCAATAGCACATAAATATAAGGTGCCAAGTGATCACAGAGAAGGAAGTAATTTTAATTCAGAGAAATGAGGGCATAGGTGTATATGGAAAAAATGGATTGAAAGTGGGCCTGAAAGGACAAGTAGATTTAATCAAATGGGGTTTCAGGGTGTGTGGAGGAGAGTGAGGTAGGACTATTTTATGTATAGGAAAGAGTGTGAAAAAAAACTGAAAAAAGCAGGTTATTTTTGAAATACTAAGAAGTTAAAATAACTAAGGTGTAGGACAAATGGAGGGAGAGAGTAAAGAGAGATGAAAGATTTATACCAAACAGGCCAAAAGTTAGATTGTGAATGATTTTGAATAATCTCAAATGCTGCCATATATTGAGAACTTACTATGCACCATTGATGAAAATTTGCATATATAGTTTCTTATCTTCAAAAAATAGTATGGTTTTATTCTATTTTATAAAGGGCAGCAAGACACTAAAAAAGCCTAGTATGGCTGATATTTTTGGCCATGGTACTACATAAGGCTGTTCTTTCCGGAATATTGACAAAGGTTTTTCTAAGTCATTTGTAAACGGTAGCTGAAAACCCAACTATCTTTTAAATATTCTATTTTCTTAAATGCATTTTTATTTGCCCACAATGAATTTTTCTGATTAAAAATGTTTATGAGGATTTTTCTGCCAATCTAACTGCCTTAGGACTTGTTCCTGTAGTGTGTTCTCTCCTGGCGTGGCAGTTTTTTTTTTTTTTTTTTTTTTTAAAGATTTTATTTATTTATTCATTTATCCCCCCCTTGCTGCCCGTGCTCGCCGGGTCAGCCAACCACGCCGCGCGGGCGGGCCTGCCCCCACCAGGAGGCCCCGGGAACCGAACCCGGGGCCTCCCATATGGTAAACGGGAGCCCTACTGATTGAGCCACAGCCGCTTCCCTTGGCGTGGCAGTTTTGACTTAATAAAGCTCAGTGTAAGATGCCTCTCCTCTAACACAGACCCATGGGGGACTAGCTTGTTTATACTTCTCTTTTAGAGAAGTATTTGTTTATCTTTATTTTCCTGTCCTATAGCAAAGTGATTTAGTAAAACCAAACAAACAAAACATTAATTACCTAGTTAAAGGCTTGTGAAAGCTTTAACCTGAACACAATCTAAACATAATAATAATCTAAACATAAAGGCATATCTGACAGAGTCAAGCAGAAATACACATATAGCCCCTATGTAATTTCTTAGGTTAATTTTATTTTAACTGAAGAAACACACTAGGGATATAGCATATAGTGGGGCAGGGAAGAGAGACTCCTAAGTGCTAACCAGTTAAAAAACAGTAATGAGTTTGAACTCGTAGGTATCTTCCTTCCTCTTATTTACAAGTATAAAAAAGAGAGCTTACTTAAGAAGACATTATAATACATTAAATTTTGAATAGTTTTGTATACTTTTTTTTTAAAGATTTTATTTATTTATTCATTTATCCCCCCCTTGCTGCTTGTGCTCGCTGGGTCAGCTAACCACGCCGTGCGGGCGGGCTTGCCTTCACCAGGAGGCCCCGGGAACCGAACCCAGGGCCTCCCATATGGTAAACCGAAGCCCCACTGATTGAGCCACAGCCGCTTCCCTTTGTATACTTTTTGAAACTAATTCATTTCCAGCCATCAAAAACTGCTATTTGATAAATGGGACTATCTAACATGCAACGAAATAAATATAAATGGTTTTGATTATTACCATTTTGTTTACCTACCTACTTCTTTGCTGGCTAGTCAGTCACACAACAGATATCAAGGAAAAACAGACTAGGACATTCAGGGTTTTAAAGAGAGATAATATTTACATGTATATTTTTTCCATTCTAGATATTATATTTTCATCCTAGAAAAGAAGATCTCCAAGAAGCTAAGTTTGATTCACTAGAGAATAAGGAATATCTACTTGAACAATTAAATTTCAGATATGAATTAAGAGTACCAATGAAATGGTAATTAGCTACACCATTCTCTAAACAGGGTTTCTCAATAGCAACACTACTGGTACTCTGGGCTGGATAATTCTTTGTTGTACAGGGCGGTCCTGCGCACCGTAGGATGTTTAGCAGCATTCCTGGCCTCCATCCATTAGATGGCAGTAGCACATCCCACTTGTAATAACCAAAAATATCTTCAGACATTTCTAAATGTTCTTTAGGAGGCAAAATCACCCTTGGTTGAGAACCACTGCTTTAAAGAAGTAGATATAAACCTTGGCTTTTCATTGGGAACAACTGATGAACTTTTAAAACTCCCAATGTCCAGCTGCACCTCAGATAAATAGAATCTCTGGTGATGGGGAAGGGGGAGAGAACCAGATAACAGCATTTTTTGAAAGTCCCCCAAGTAATTCCAATGTTTAGCCAAAGTTGAGAATTACTGCTTTAAATTAAAGTGAAACATTTATTTGTATAATTTCTCTCTCCTTTTTAGGAGATATATGAACATCAGTAAGATAGGAGAGGTGATAGTCCACTAATGGGTAAATACTGGTCATCTCTAATCTGGCTACTAGGTGAAGAAGTATGTTTCAGGAAAGAGCTTCTAAGAGCTGGGGAACAGGAGACTTGTTACAAACACATTTACTGTCAGTAAACAAGTTTTAAGCCAACACACCACTCAAGTTTTAATCAAGTATTTAGAAATTCAACAGTATTGCTGCTGACAGGTGGCAGCCTGCCATGACAGATGAGGGAATTACACACACACACACACCACAAAGTAAAAAAGAAAGAAAAAGAAAGGAGGTCAAATCAGTAAGATATGTCTTCCTAAATATATGTAGGGATTTTATATCTTGACTGTTTGACTGATTAAGTTCTTCAGAGGGTTGTGGGACAGAGTGAAATACATACAAACAATACACTCATTAAAGTTAATTTAGGGGAAATGGATGTGGCTCAAGAAGTTCGGAGTCCATCTACCATATGGAGAGACTGGGGTTCGATCCCCGGGACCTCCCGGTAAAAAAAAAAAAAAAAAAAAAAAGTTAATTTAGGATGATTAAGCATACATTTAAAATGATTTTACTAGACTATATCCCATCAAATTCAATGACCTGAAATATTAGAAAAGTTAGTGAATGCTGCCTAAATAATGGTAGTGAAGATAGAATATGGTGAGTTGCAGAGTAAATGAGAGCTGAAGAAATAACTTTACTGTACTGTCTCTGCTGACAAATATTTCAGAGATTAAAAAAGTTGTTGTCAGGATATTGATTTAACAACTGTTCAGTTGTCTATTAGGTGCTATACATTCCTTTTTTTTCTTTTTTTCTTTTAGGAGGTATTAGGAATTGAACTCAGGACCTTATACATGGGAAGCAGGTGCAGGTGCTCAACCACTGAGCTATATCCACTCTTCTTATAGAGACTTAAAATTATCTAGAAGACAAGAAAACTTGAGAGACATAATCATATACTGTGTTATATTGGTAAATGCCAAAATAAATGAAGGATTTTGGTTAAATGTGATGGATTGCACATGCTAAAAAAAAAAAAAAAAAATCAGTGCAAGGAGTAAAGACTTCCATTTTAAAGGCACAGAATAATAAGGTGGGAACCTAAAACCATTTGGGGTGGCAGTGGGGGGCAGGGGGAGAGAGTGTCTGAAGGATACAGATATGTTAAAAGTCTGCTAACGAAATAGTCCATCTCTACCTTCCTTTCCATGCCCAGTATCCAGAAATGCTACCAGCAGTCAGTGTGTGTTCCTCAAGCAGAAGTTTAACATACTCATAACTGAAGAACTGAATGGTCCCTGGAAAATATACTGATACTTAGAAATCTATAAAAGTAAAGCCCAAAGGTAGACAAACCCTGGCTATACATACAATTTCCACAGAGTTTTATTTTGCTTGTCACTTTTGAATATGAATGGGTAAGAAAAGATCACCAGGCATAAGAAGAAAACCTCCAATATGAAGGAAGATAAAGATAAATCAATAACAACAGTAATAAAGAACTCAGAAGAAGCAGAGATAATGCAAGAAATGGAAGAAAAAGAATAGAATTTTATATCCCCATGTGTTAGGCAACTCTATCCAAATTAAAAACGCACCTGTCCTTGGACCCAGTAATTTCACGTACTGGAATTTCCTTACCAATATACTTCCGCTTGTGTGTGTTCATTCATGGCAGCATTGTCTGTATTATCAAAAGGCGAGAAACAACCTAGATGTCCATCAATTGGGGTCTAATTAAACTGGTTTATATAATGGAACAGCATCAGGCATTAGTAAAATGAAGATGATCTTTGTGTTCTGTCATGGAAGGATCTCAGGATATGTTGCTGCGTGAAAAGATGCAAGGCACAAAACTGTGTAGATAATATGGTACTGTATAGTAAAGAATTAGCTTTACCCAAAGAGAGGTCTGGCCTTTGTTCTCAGCTCCTAAGAGATGATCTCCACAGAATTCCCTGCCTGATACTGACAAGAGTGTCTTTATTTACCTGGGGCCTTGTTAACCAGATAGATTAACAATGTGGTTTATGGGGGAGGGGGGAGGTTGGGCCACACAGTATTAGCTCAACCTCCTGATGGGTTAGAGACTAAAGGTCAGCCATGAAGACAGTCAACGATGTCAATGTAACCGAGTCCCAATAAAAATTCTGGACACCAAAGCTTGGGTGAGCATCCCTTTTGGCAATACTCCATATATATTGTCACACATCATTCCTGGGAGAAGTTAGTACTCTGCACTAATGCACTGGGAGAAGGCAGCTGGAAGGTTCATGTGTGGAACTCTTAGACTCTGCCCCAGGAGTCTCTTCCCTTGGCTGATTTTCATCTATACCCTTTTGCTGTAATAAACCATAACCATGAATATAACAGCTTTCAGTGAGTTCTATGAGTTCTTCTAACAAATTATCAAACTTGAGAGAGGTTTTGGGGACCCCCAAACTTGCAAGTGATGTCATGTCATAAGTTAGGGCATCTTGGGGATATCTGAACTTTGAAGTTACCATTTGGGTAAACAAAGGAGAAACAAGAATATATAGTAGCATTTACTTATACACTATAATGAAACATCATTGGAATGATACAAAAACAAAAACAAACAAAAACAAAAAAAAAACTAATAGAAGTTGTTGCTTATGGGGATGGAAAGTGGGTGGCTGAAAAACAGAGGTGGGATGGAAATTTTTCCTGGTATATCATTTGTACTTTTTGAGTTTACAGTCATGTGATATAGTAATCATTCAAAAATTAAATGAAAAATTGATAAAAATCTCTACCTTTTGATAAAAAAATTCCACTTCTAAGTAGTCTATACCTCAGCATTACTTTCATACAAGCACAAAGGTATATATTCAAGTTTGTCCATTGGAGTATGATTTATAATAGAAAAATTGGAAGCTACTTAAATATTCATTAAAAAAACACTCTTGGAACATTTACATCATGAAATACTAAGCAGCAATCAAAAACAAATGCAGTAACTACATATGTGGACAAGGAAAGCTATCTAGGACATACTGCTTAGACAAAGACAGAACAATATTGTCAGTATGGTTTCATATGAATTTGAAATGAAAACAGCATCTCATTTAAAATTTAAAAAAAACTAAAACGTACAAATAATTCCTTTTTTTTCCAGATAAATATCATGTCCTTTTACTTCTCTTTTAAACTCTTCCTCATTTTTGGAGGGCTCTTGTTTCTGTCTTTGATACCAAAACACCAGTTCTCTCCTTAACCTTTTCAGAGTACACTTTTTGAGCTATTGCTCTATTGCAATATTGTCTCTCCATGATGACCTACACATGAGATGAAGTCTAGTCTTGGCATGGTCTCTGACACCTTTCCCAGAAGATGATAATTTCCCTCTGTGATTACAAGCCTCCCTGCACTAGGTTTGTACCTTTCACCTGGAACACCTCCTAAAGCCCTTGTCTGCCTGGGAAATTTGTGCTCAGTTTTTAAGATTTAACTTGAGCCACCTCTTCTGTGATGCCTGCCCATATTTCACCAAGTCGAACTGGTAACTCTTTCTTTGTGTCCCATTTACTTACTGGTTTATTCCTCCTATTTGAGAGTAGAGACTGTGCTTATCTAGTGCTTAGTAACCTAATACACTCAAATTAATTTATTAGTCAATTAATAAAACATTACTAATTTCTGCCATGCTCTCTTTTTCCTTTGGAGTAGTAATAGTGAAATCTTAATTGCTTTAAAAAAAAAAAAAAAAAAAAAAAGTGTAATGAATGCCTATCAATTGCCAAGTATCACGTAGGGGCACAACAAAAATTAATTCTCTGAGCCATAGGGACTTCATCTAAAATAGGGATAATACCTGCTTCTACTTATCCTATAAAGGTGTTTTTAACATTAAACTGTATTCTACATTTTAGAAGTTTATAAGTTATGCACATATGTTTGGGGTGAGACTAGATTTTAGGTAAGCGTAAAATACATTTATATCATTTAACTCATGAAATCTTTTACTATTTTAAAGCTCTTAAAGCAAATATGTGACTAGAATCTTTATATCTTCTGTCAAGGTTCTCCTAATAGTTTAATTTACTTTGATTAATATAACAGAAATTACAGATTTAGGTAGTAAACAAGAAAGTGTCACACACAATAATAAAGATTACATATAAACTAAAACATTAAAATATTCTATATTCCTTAAAATATTAAATAGATGTTTCTCATAAAAGGATTTGGAGAGAACAGTTGTGTATAGTCAAAGTCAAGTTTATAAATCTGAATGCTAGTGGTTCTATCCAGAACAAGAGCTAAGTAGATTTTTAGTAAGAAATCCATTTAAGAACAATGCTTGTGTTTCTCCATTATGCAGCAGGAAAAAGCACCAGCAGCAGTTGTGGTTGCTGTTGTCTTTGTTGCCATGTGCTTGCATACATCAGAATTTCTGGACTGGTTCATTTCACCAGTTTCTTTTATTGGTCAGATTTCAAGACCAGGGACTTTATAGATGAAAAACTTGAGAAACATAGTAAAGTAAACCACATAAAACAAAATGACCCAGAAATATAAAAATGAAAGGATGGACACATATATATCAAATATCTAGAATGGGTTGCAAATATTGATATGAAAAGAGAATTCAAGGCAACATATATTAAACATGACAAAAGATTTTTTTTTGTTGATATTAGGCATAAACTGTAACAAGGATTTATAATCATGAGGCTTTTTGGTATCAAACAGCCCTGAAATCCATAAAGCAAAACCCATTAAATATAATCTAAGGAATTATGAGAAACATCACTTTAGGGAGAGATTGATATACTGCTCATCTTCAACAGATCAAACCAATAATAATGAAATAAGGATTTGAAAAACAGAAAGAAGTGAATTTACAGTCTGATATGAAAAGAATGTTCAGAAATATTAATAAAAACTGATAATTTGATAAAAGACCCAAAGGAAACCTCAACAAACAACAAAATCAGAAATTGAATGAACTATATTCTCTGGCTACAATATAATAAAATTAGATATTAATAAGTGTAAAAACAAAACTAACTCTCTCAAAGCATATGAAAAAGTTAAACTCTTCTAATTTGTGTCAAAGAAGAAAAGAATCTTTAATTCCGTACTATTAGAAAAGAACAATAATTGTAACAGCACATATCCATACCTATGGGATATAGCCAAATCCACAGATATAAATGCTTACATCTTAAGTATATGAAAACAAAGTAAACATTCTATTTAAAGAGTAAGAAAAACATGAAAAATTAGGAGGAACAAAAATAAAGAGCACCTAATAAGTTAAAAAAACAACAACAACCAAACAAAAACTGATAAATGAATCTGAGTTTATTATTTTTCTTATTTTAAAAAAACCTCAGAAAACCAATAAAAATAAACTATGGCTAAGTGTAATTAAAAAAGTAGAAAATACAAATGTACAAAACTAGAAATATGAAAAAGGATATAACAGACACAGAAGATATTAAACTTAAGAGAATAGTATATATAATGCTAGGCTAATACATATGAAAAGCTGCATGAATTCTAGGAAAAACAAATTACCAAAATTGACTAATGAAAAATCTAATCAGGGAAAAACAACCAAAAAAAATTGTCAAAGAATTACCTCCAACAAAGGCTCCAGGCCTAGATGGTTTTACAGCTGAGTTCAATAAAACTTTCAAGAACAAATAAGTCCCATGCTACAAAAACTGTTCCAGAGCACAGAAAATTAGGGAAAGAGTTCCAGTTCATTTTATGAAACTGGCTTAACCCTAAAACCAAAACCTGACAAAGCACAAAAAAAAGATAATTACAGACCAAACTTACTTATGAATATACAGGTAATGATACTAAATAATATAGTTGCAAGTAGAAATAAGTGGTACAGTAAAAGAATTATATACCTTGAAAGAAGAAGGGCATTTATTCTAGGAATAAAAAGACCTTAATATTAGGTAATGTCTTTATAAAATATATATCATATCAATAGGTCAAAGAAGCAACATATCATAATCTCAATAGATGCCAAAATGGTATTTGGTGAATTTCAACATCCATTCCTAATTTTTTAAAAACGCGAATAAAGTCTTGGCCAACCATAAGTGATACAACCTTAACATAGCAGAAATGTAATAGAAAATGATTCCTAACATTGTTATTATTTAAAATTGGAAGGAAAAATCTGTTAAATGTATTAACAAAATAAGGAGAATGAGGAGGATACATAGGATAAAATGTCCCCTCAGAAAAGTCAAAAGTAACAACTGAAACATTAGGACTAAACAAAGTTTAGTAAATATAAAATAATCAATACAAATGTAGCAGATATACATGGCTTTCCTATAAACCAAACCAATAATAAAATGGAAAATATAATTTTCATTCTATAAATAACATAATAAAAATCATCAAAAATAAACAAGAAAAATCCAGAGGACATTATTAATTGGAAGAAAAAAAACCTAATTTACGTAGAGTCATAAAAGAAAGATGTGAATTAAGAAAAAAATCAGATTCAATGTTTTTCTAAAATAAATTTTTAATTTAATGCATCTTGAATGAAAATCCCTTTGGGTTTCCTTTTTTAAAGTTAGAAAAGTGATTTGAAAGCTCATAAGAAAAAAATTAACTGGTCAGAAAATAAAACCAAGGAAAAATTTGGAAAAGAGAGAGAATGAGGGAGGACTGGTCCTAACAAATACTTAAACATTTAATAACTAAAATACTTAAAATGGTATGGGATACTAGCATAAGAACTGAACATAAAGGAAGAAAACTCAGTCCAGAAACAGACTTATAATAAGTATATGAATCACATATATGATAAAAGTTACCTGACACATTTAGTGTTAAGAGAAAAATTATTTAATAAATGGCACTGGGATAGTTAATTAACCATTTGGAAAATTTTTAAATTAGTACTTTATCTAAGAGTAAATACCAGACAGAATAAAGGGTTAAATATGAAAATCGAAGCAAAAAAAAAAAAAAACAACATAAAAAACCTAGGGAAAATACAGGTGCATATTCAGGTGTTAGTGGCATGGGAGAGTGATTTCTAAGCATAATTAGCAATGTTACAAGCTACAAAGGAAAAAAGTAGATCAGATTAATTATTAAAAAATTTAACTAAAACCAAAATTAAATAACAATCAATCTTAGAAAAATATTAGCTAATGTCCTTAAGAAATAGAAATGTAAAAGACAAGAACAGGCAAATAGGAAGAAACGCATCAAAGAAAGAACACTTATACAATGTTTAGCCAGTAATCTGAATTGTAAGAATCCTAAATTAAATTGTCAAGGCCATTTATTCATTGTAGCATTATCTGAAACAATCACCAACTCCCCACCCCTTCCATGAATTGCTTAAATGATCAAATTTGGCTAAATAAGAGCAAGACAATATATATAAAAAGTAGGGATTAGAAAAATGAAAAAGGAATAAACCAAAGTTCTTAGGGAGTGAGATTACTGGTGTTATTTTTCTCCTTTATAGATCTGTAACTATCTACCAAACCTTCATAACGAATACACATTGCTTTATAATTAGAAAAATATAAAAAGTATCACATAAATGATCATTTTTTTTTTTTTTTAATTTAAATTTTTATTTATTTATTTATTCATTTATACCCCCCTTGCTGCTTGTGCTCGCTGGGTCAGCTAACCACGCCATGCGGGCGGGCTTGCCTTCACCAGGAGGCCCCGGGAACCGAACCCGGGGCCTCCCATATGGTAAACGGGAGCCCTACTGATTGAGCCACAGCCGCTTCCCATAAATAAATGATCATTTTTATAAACATGGGTGATTATCAGAATTCAAGAGTTTCAACAAATATAAAAACTTGCAATATTGTACAAATTAAACTTTCTTTTCATGCTGAAAGCCCCTTAAAGCTTTGTGGTTCTAATTAATATCTTAATTTAGCATGAAAATACAGTTAAAAGAAGCAAGTCATTACTGTCTTATATTACATCTTCATTTTTTTCTCAAAGGGATTTTGACTTTAATGAGTATTAAAGGTATTGATTTTCACACAAATACACCTAAACATCACTGCAATGAATTATAAAAGGGTACATATATAACAGGAGTAGTTATATAGCAAGGATATTAAGACATTTTTCAGTGAATTTTGGGATATGAATATAAGGCTGGCTATTCTATGTTAAGCTTTTATTCAAGAAACCTCATATAGGTACTCCAAATAGGAAAATGACTAAATCTAAAAAGGAAAGGACAAAATTTCTCTAAAAATCTTTACTGACAGGAAGTGCTATTTTGTGTCTAATTAAAATCTCTATCATTTAAAACTTAATCTCTTTAAAAAAAAAAAATAGCTAAACTAGTCCACTTGCTTTTCTAAAGAAAACAGGATTTAAAAACCTTTAACTAGCTATTTCCTAATACTTTAAACTACTTCTTGATCTTTCTGTAGTCTTTCTACATTTTTTTCACTTCTCTCAAGTTACTTAAACTCACATGGCAAATTATGATTTTAGGCAGTGTATAATCAAATGAGAGATTAATGTGGAGCTCCCACATGCTATAATTCTGTGGCAACACCATCATACTTCTTTCTTAAAAATGACATGCTGTTAATACATGTTCTTGTGCTGTTTCTCTTATGACACCCAAATTATTTATATTAAATGTGAAATAATTCATACTTTGAGCAGCTTATTTATCCATACTAAGTGTAAGTCTTAAAGAACTTTATTTCTAACTACTTGTCTGATCTGTCCTGCCTACTCAGTTTGATATCACTCAAACTGAGTGCCTTCTTACCTATTATGAATCACTCACTGAAATGTCAAACATTTTTATCTTTAATTAAGGCACATCAGTCAGAACACACAAAAGTCCCTCTGTATATTGGGGGGTGGGAGAATGTGAACAAGAAACCAGGAAATCTGAGTTCTAGTCTTAGATCTGTCCCTCACTAGTTTTGTAACAATGGAAATATCACTTAATTTTTCTGGGCTTCAGTGTTTTCATCTATAAAATGGGGACAGGAGAGTACTAGAATACTTACAAAGTATTTTGCAACACTGAAATTTTATTAAAAAGGGGCATTAAGCATTAGATACAAGTCTTTCAAATTCTACAGACAGAAATGGTATTTATTTCCTAGCCATGCTAATATAAAAAATTTTCTCTTACCTACTACTTCCTTTTAGAATTCTGTTCTCTATAAAAGGCACTTCCTTTTATCTTTGCTGCTGTCCCATGAACTACAAATTAACTGCTCAAAATTTTTTTTTTAATTTTTTTTTTTAAGATTTTATTTATTTATTCATTTATCCCCCTCTTGCTGCTTGTGCTCGCTGGGTCAGCTAACCACGCCGTGCGGGCGGGCTTGCCTTCACCAGGAGGCCCCGGGAACCGAACCCGGGGCCTCCCATATGGTAAACGGGAGCCCCACCGATTGAGCCACAGCCGCTTCCCAAACTGCTCAAAATTTGAGCTCCCACTCCTCCCCCCACACAATGTGATGCTTTTGGTCTCTTTTGTTTAGGAAAAACCTTTAATTTTTTCCTAGTGAAAAAAACTGTAAGGATTTATGGGAACCTCAGAAAAGTTTCAGGGAAAAATTCAGAAAAATATTATAGAAAAATATAACCATGCCTTGCCCAAGGCAGGAAACTTTAGGAACATGAAGAATGCTTTAATAGGCCAGGGTCACACTTCAGCACATATCTCTAATAGTCATATATTAATTTGCCCAAGGTGTCTTTTAGGAAATTGGCAAGACATCTTTGGATAATTAGCAGTTCCTGACATCTGCTGCTTCAGACAACCTTTAGAACTTTAAAGCCAAAAGAAACCTCACAATTCTTCAATTGTCTCATTTTGTAGATGAGGTGACTGTCATGTTTTGGTTTAGAACACTCATCCAGGTCACACAAGTTTAATGACAGATTCTATTCTCTTGATCTTCAACCCAGAGTTTCTTTAACATATTACACAAGTTTTCCATGGTATTTATTTATAACTTTTTACTGAATTCAGATTTGCTTCTTTGAAGTTTCTTAGGGTGCAGATTGATTTGACATTTCATTACCTAGAGAATTTTTATTTTATTTATTCTCCCAGAAACAAATTTCCCATTCCAACTCAGTTATCAAAAATGTTAAACAAGAGTAGATTTAGCACCCATTAACTTTATCCAGAAGGGTCCTCTGACGCCTGTAATTCTGTTTTCTGCATTTAAATATTACCTGCATTTCTAAAATTATTTGCATGTCTAATATGTGCAAGTCACTGAAACCCTTTTTTATGAATAAATAATTCCCAACCTTACAGAAATTTATCTTTTTCTTTGGTTGGTGCAGGGGTTGGGGGCTAAGAAGGATAATAAGAGTTTGGGTTTCTTGAAAAAGGACTTTCAAAATTCTAAATAGATAACATGTTTTAGTTTTTCTTTATGCATTGATTTCCACTCTACCTCAAATCCAGACACACCCTTCCTGTTATCCTTAAAAGTCTAGAGAATCTTTTAATTCAGCAATCCTATACCACTGCAGCTCTACTCCATATATATCTCTCTTATTATACTTAAGAACTCTAGAGAAATCCTTTTATTCAGCAATCCTACCCTTTATTACAGATGCTATAACACAGGTTTAGAGTGGAAAGGAATCTTAGATATTTCTAAGTGCAACTCCCATGTACCAGCTTGATATTCACCATAATAAAACATATTACTTTAGTTAAGTATAGTACTTAAGCTTTTTAATGCATCAGCATGCCTGCATATACACATAATACATACTTGTACTCATCATAGACTTCCTGTTTGGGCAGTGAAGTCTCAGGATGTTCCTCTAGGGTATTCCGAATCCAGGAAAAGGCATGCATTTGCTGTGCTCGACTAGATGACATGGCATTCTGATCACTAATCATAAAAGAAAACATGTTTTAGCTGAGCAAGGCGGCAATTCAACGATAATTTTTGAGCCAGACCCAAAAGAATTATGCACATATTATAAATGACCAATGCAAACTTAGGACATATAGTAGATGCCCCGTGATCTACATAGGAATTTTTCACCTGTGACTGAGCTATTTTTTTATGGCTAGCTTCCAACTGACATTACTAGACTGTTCCATTTTTCCCTGTGGTCTCTAAAGTGGCATAGGTGATGAAGCATTGATAAAATAAGACATTGATTTTGGCTGAAATTACCTTTAAGTGGATATTTGCTCACTTACCTGTCTGCTCATTTGACTGAATTTACCAAATCATCAAACTTTTAAAAATAAAAATTATAGAAAAAAAAAATGGTTCTTTTCTATTTGCTCAGTATTGTCAAAGAATACACTGCATATAACGAAAGTAACTACCCTGAAACCTTATTAAAGCACCCTATACTCCAGAACAGAATTCACACTAGAGAGACTTCAGTGGAACAAATCTACCAATCTCCTCCTCCTGGCACCTGGGTCCCTTTCCTTGGCCAATATTCCACCTTTGGTTACTAAAACATTAAAAGTTTTATTATCTGGCAGAATCATTTATAAACTAATCCCATGCAAAAGGTGCCCAAGATAGGATGAGGAAAGCTTTTGTACTGATTCTGACATCCATCCCTGCTAACATATTAATTTATTTGTTTCAAAAGAAATACGGAGAAAGTTTCCAGGACATAAAATGATTTAATAGTTATAATAAAATTTGGCCCAAGGTTAACAGAACTTTCATTACATTTCCTTTTACACACAAACTTAATTTTAAAGTAATAGAATATTAAGGATTACTTACATGAATGAAATGAATTCTGAGACATATTTAAAAGGATAAAGAAACGCTTTTTAAGATTATAACATATGAACAACAACTTCTTTCCATATTTTCTGGATTAGACTTTCAAATATTTTTAATAATGAAAATGGAGTAACACCCCAAGTAACTAAGACATCCTAAATTTACAATGAATCCATGTTTTATATAGGCAGTTTTACTTTTTGTTTGTTTGTTTTACATTTGGTGATTTGCTCATCTGACAGTACCTAAAAAAAACCTGAACTTCCGTACTTTACTGTTCATAATACTTCTTTGGTTTTCTGTGCAATTTCCCCAGTCCTCCAAACAAAAATATATCCATCTGTCTATAAAACTAACCCAAAATGCATTTAACAGCATTTATCCAGGTGCACGAATGAAATGGCAAAAACTGCAAGTAAACACTTAACCAAATATGAAAAAAAGACTAAAAGAGCTATTGTTTACCATTCTGTTTTCTGATGACTTGAGGAATATTGTAAAACAGTAACAACCACAAGACACACACACACACCCCTGGGATGTCCTGTATACACTGTAATTATGGCAAAGACAAGAACAGATATACCTTTTCTCTCCATTGCTGAGACCAGAAGGCAGCTGAAGGTAGAGGTAGAGTTTCTCTAGGTCTGTAAACTTCTCAACTTCTTGCTGGTTACAAAGGATTAAAAAGAAAGATCATTTAAAAACTATGGTCTTATTCCAACAAAATTACTAATGTATCCCTAAAAAATATAGACTGTCTAGATTTAAAGTAGATGAAATAAGTCACCCTGACAAATAAAACAAGCTCTAGGTTTTTACTCATCACTAAGATAATACAATTAAATTGCTTGATATATTTATTGCATACAAAAAACTAGTTAATATGAGAAAATAGTTCTTTGCTATTCATTCTTTTCAGTATAAACACAAAAATGAATAGTTAGACAGGTTTTTCACCTTTTTTAAAAAACTACATTTAAAGAAGGAAGGTTATATAGGAATGTAGGAAAAGTAGTGGACTGGGAATTAAGATAAATATTTATGAGTTTGTCTTAGCCTAACCACTAATAGGCTATGAGGCTTTAGTGCCCTGGGCAAACTTTCCTTACAACTGTAGAGTGGATGGGATGATTTCTAGGATCCTTTTCCAATTCTCAAATACAAGAACATGTGATTGATGATGCTACTGTCACTAGTGGATAGAATTATGGTTAAAAATACTGAAGTATAAGCAACAACCCTTTCCTTACTATGCAGATATAATTATTCTTTGAATTGCAACAGGGGCTGCTATCTGGAGAGCCTACTTGTAAGATTCTTCATTGCTACTGTTTTTGCAACTGTTATTTTGTTTAAAAATGTACCCATTAAAATAATTTCTATATTCCTCTTTGTAGCTTTCTTTTCCGCTAAGTTTGCCACATGATAGCGTCAAACGTGCGACAGAACTGATTACAATAAAAATAACCACACTAAAATTTTGGTATCCTAATTTAAGTAAAACTCCATTGCAACTGAAAATGTGGACAGATTGTTGGCATTCCTGGGGGCCAAATTTATTATTACAAATAAATTACAGTGTAAACATAGATATAATATAAAAGCTTAAACTGATTAGACAAATTATTCTTATTCTCAAAAGAGTTCATCCACAAGACAGTTTAATCTTAGAATTGATTCATAAGATATTTACCAATTACATGCAAATAACTCCCAAATCTTCATTTTTCCATTCTACTGCCTGTGGGGTATTTTCCAATTAGCCCTCCCTCCCACAAGTAACAGACTTACCAGCTGCACCTTCTCTAGCTCTCCTTTCCTCTCCTCTCCAAACAAAACAAAACCTGACATTTCCTTCTCAATTGTTACTTATAATCACCTTCTTTTCTCCAGTTCCCCAGGAGTTCAGTTTTGGAGTCTGGTTAATTCTGTTCCTTGTGGTGTATTCTACATTAAATCTCTAACTCTTTCCCCTATATTTTTAGAGTCTCTCTCTTTTTTAACTGCCACTGCATAGGTCTAGATCTTCAGCTGTCTTTCTTTCAACAATGGAGTATTCATTTACTCATTCATTTATTCATTTTATTTCCTGCTATGTTCCACAAATGATTTATGATACCATGAGCTTATGCTGTGAGTCATAAACTATACAAAGACTGGAGATACACAGTTGAATAAGACATAGTCCTTGCCCTTGAGGAGAATACAATGATACATATATAACTGAACTATCCAACTAGCTTAGTTCCCCTGCTTCCAACCTCTTACTTTAAACTGTCTTAAGGTTTCTACAATACTTTTTGTCAAATATTATTAACACTATCCACTTAATCAATAACCCCACAATGCCTATAATATTAAATCCAAAACAGCATATGATAATAATGAAACATAAGCATCTGTATGGGCAAAATCTGAGAAAATTTAATTAGAAAAACATCATTTTTGATCACTAAGAATAAAAAAGTCTTCCTACTGTTGGAGAAGCCTTGTATTCTAAATAGTTTTAAAATTTTACATATACAAAAGAAAATAGAGAAGAAATTCTAAAAGAAATTCAGAAAATATTCCAAATTAGAGTAAAATGCTAAGATGATTTAAAGAAAGATATCAAATTTCAAGTGTCGAGAGAGAGAATGTACTGTCTTTTTTTCCACCCATTTCAAACAACAAAAATTTATAAAGATAATTATTCAACTACCACTTCATCTGCTACACATATACACTTCACTTTAGCAACACTAAAACTGATATCACAATTCTATGATGCAAATGGAAACAAAAAAGACTTATGTGTGTACTTATGGTACTGCAGCCCAGTAAGGCTGAGCTCACCAAGAGGATTTCTGGTTTTGGATATAGGGACAGTCATTCACCGTCAAGCATTTGTTTCTAAATCACGGACCAGTAGTCTAGAAGATTTAGCTTGCTTGAATATCAAGGCAAGAGTATCATGTGGCAAGTATGTTAAATAACAGGATTATCTGACAGGCTTTGTAAAGATTTAATTGTCAAAAGCAAAATTTTTCTATTCCATGTTGAGATTCATTGGTTATCAAAAAGAAAGATGTTTGCCTGAATTTATAAAAGGAAGGATAAAGATGTTTTGTTTTTAGAGTACTAGAGAAAATACTTAAGTACATAAACTTTAAAAAATTATCATTTTTAGCAGACTTGGCATATTTGGCAGACATGCCAGAATATTTGAATTGAAACTTCAAATGACAAGTCTATTATTAGTCTTAAAAGTCTTCATTTTCTTGAGTTGATGAAGATAAGTTCTCAAAGTAAAGTTACTGAAAATGGTTTGAAGGGTAAGGGAACCTCAAATGTTATTTGAAGATCTTGCCTGGAAGTTTATAAGGACCTCTTTCTCACACATTTCAGTCTTTGCAAGAAGATATACAAAGAAATCTTTTAAACTAAAGTTTGATTTAGATTTCAAAGACATTCCACGAAAGCACTCTGGAGAATTTTTGGTAAAAATCTGCCTGTTTACCCCAAACAAGTGAGCAGATCTTGTATCTCATTACTCCATTATCATAATCATACATTTATGCAGCTAGTTTTTCTCAACCTTTGGCTATGAAAACAAAGCAGTGACACAGACTTAATGTTGCAAATGACCTATATTATGTCTTGATCTTTCATATTCTGGACAGAAAAGCTTGTAGCAAACAATCAAATCCAACATTCACTTTGATATGAGGTGACTGAAGGGAAAATAAAGGTGTAATGCAAGATATAAGCTTAAGTTACTTTTAGAAACTCAAGGTGGAGTTTGGCGTTCAAATCCTACCACTCAAACACCTCTTCTGAAACTCTGGCTGATAAAGAATATTCACACAAAGAATTAGTAGCATGGACCCAACTAATTCCTTCTATGAGGTACAAGTGGTGAAGAGAACATATGACAGAGACAGTGGTCATCAAATAGTCCATCTGTTTACCCACATTTCTCAGCCTCCCTTGTAGTTAGCTTCGGGCCATGTGATTAGCTCTTGAACTGAGCAGAAGTGATGTATTTTATTTCTTAGCTGACAGAAACAAGAATTGATGTGTCATCTTCATCCCTTTGCCCCTCTGTGGCCCCCTTGGGAGTCAAGTGTTTCATTTGGGAGGCTACACCATGGCAGTTTCTCTGTCAATGTGGGTTCCCTGAAGGACTATGTAGTGCAGGTGCTTACTATGATTCATGCTATATATATAATGTGAGTGAAAAATAAGTTTTTGTGGGTAGGCCACTGATGACTCAGGCTTACACTGTTATAGCAGTAAAGCCTATCCTACTCTAATTAATATAAAAAGTTAGATGCTTTCTTTTAGCACTTCTGAGAGGACTGGCGAAGGAAATATGGGGAGAAGAAAAGATGGGTTTCTCTCTGTAATTATAAAAGCCGTCATCCACTCATTTCTAGAACAGTATTTAACTTATTTTGAAATTCAAATTATATTACCTGAGAGTATATGATATTCATGTTTATCAAAATTTGGCATTGGCTAAAAGGTTGAGAAGCATCAGAAGCAACAGTTTGGAATATACAGCCTTCATGTTCTCCTCCATTTAACTTTATTCTTTTTTTTTTTTTTTTTTTAATGTGGTTGAAAACACAACTCTGATAAATCTTCTACACATGACCTCACAAAATGTCAGTTTGTTCTTCTACTTTGGGCCACAGCATTTACTCAGGACGGTACTCAGTTTATACTCAATTAATTAATTTGTATTTACTGATTATTTCCCAGTGGCTAGTTACATTTTTACCCCAACTAGATTAAAGATCCTGGCTTATCCAAACTCAATTCCCTGTTGAGGATGAATCCTGAGAGACAACAGAGAGCCAGATAGTAATCCTTTCAATATTTTAATACCTCATTTAATTTTTAAATTTAAAATTATAAAGTTTTCCAAAGAGAGAAAAGTATAAAAAAGAGGTACACATGTATTACTATCCATATTTAAAAGATGCTAACCTTTGCCATAATTTCTTTAGATCTCTTCAACATTATCTTTCTGAGGTTTATCCAAGTTAATACCTATACCATTCATTTATTAATTTTAATAACTTATACAATAGTATTGCAAGAGGAAAAACAGTTTTTCATTTTTCTACTGATAGATAAGTAGTTAGTATACATGTTCACTATTTCAAACAGTGCAGCAATGAAAATCCTTATTTGTGACTCCTGTGTCCTTGTGTGAGAGTTTTTTCCTAATGCACATACCTGAAAGTAGAAGTGCTTGTTCATAAAGGATGCATATCTTCAACTTTATCAGGTATTGTCAAATTGCTCCCCCAAACTGTTATGCCAGTTTATGTTTCCAACAATGTTACAATTTCTTCATATCCTTGTTAAAACCTAAGTTTAAAATTTTAGTTAATCTTATGGGTGTGAAAAGGTACTTCTATTTTATTTTACATTTCTCTGATGGATGGTGAGACTGAGAATCTTTTCTTATTATTCATCATTTGAATTTACTCTAATACAGTGGTTCTTGAATTCTTGTATTAGAATCACCTGGAGTGCTTGTTAGAACAAAGACTGCACCTCTTTCAGAGTTTCTCATACAGCAGGTCTGGAGTGTGGTCCAAGAATTTGGATTTCTAACAAGTTGCCAGGTGATACTGATACTGCTAGTCTGAGGATCACACTTTAAACACTACTGGTGAAGGAACTGACCATTTAAAATGGGGATATTTACCATATAGTCTGTATAAGTAATCCTCTGTTGGTTATATGTGCTGCTAATATCTTCTCCCAATGATAGCTTATCTTTTCATTTTGTTTTTGGAGTCTTGTGATGAACAGTTTTTAATTTGCAGGAAGTCAAAATTTATAATCTGGGGTTTCTGTGCCTTATTTTAAAAATCCTTCCCTATTCCAAAATCCTAGAGATATTTTCCTATTTTTCTTTTTAAGGTTTTAAACATTTTTTTTTCCTATTTAGGTCTTCTGGAATTCATCTTTCTGTAAGATATAAAAGTAGGGAATCTAACTAGATTTTTTTCCCATAGAGGGTTAGCTAATTGTCCTAGGATCATTTATTGAATATTTCACCCTTTCCCTACTGATTCCTCCCCTTACCTCCAACTGATTTTAATGCCACCTCTCCCATGGGATTTTTTTCATTTATCATCAGTTAAAAAGACTGGCATTTTCACTTTCAGCATTTAAAAACACCTTCTCTTAGTTGGAATCTAATTTAGAAGAAAGCCTAAAATTTATTCTTGAGAGACTCATAGAGCAAAATATATGATTCACCCACCCTTCTAGAACTTATGTCACAGATGATGATATATATAAAATACTAATGGTAAATAAAAAATGAGAATTTCATATAGGAATATTACCCAGTAACTGATGAGTATAGTAATAAAAAATAGCTTTGGTGGCACTTGTACAAATCTGAAGTTAATAGACAAGTTTCCTACTAACAAATTAATAGTTAATAAGGATATAAAATCTTTATTATGTATATTATAGATGAATGAAGCAGCTGCTATTTGAACTTGATTGATGGACCCCTCAAACCTAATCTATCTCAAGCAGTAGGATATAGGATATAGAACTAGAAGGCTTGGTTCTGAGTTCCAGATTTGCTACTCATTAGCACTGTAATATTGGGCAAATTATTCAATCTGTAATACAGTGATTAAAAAACTCATAAAAGTTTTATGAGGATTAAATGAAATAATTTATAAAGTATATCTAAATATGGTAGGTATTATTATTACATAAATGTTATTACTTTGAAATATATAATTATAATCAGATCTTCGGCAGAAAAGAGTTTTTAACAAATAGAATCTTTTATATGGACAGTAAGTTATATTTATCTAAAGACATTCAAGAAATATTTAGCCTGGTGACCGCCACTACCTCAAAATGTATACCATAAGAGCATCCGACTGGATAAAAGTTAATGAAGACAATGTTCCAGTAGCCCTGGATTTTCTTTGGGTGAATACAGAAAAGGATGGATACTATTCCCTCCTGAGTTATTAAGAAACAATTTAAGTTAGAAAAATACTTCTAAAAACAGCTTTATAACTAAAGAAAGAAATTAATCTAATCAGGATGTATAATTTTCTACCATTAAAAAACCTAAAGCAATATTCTATATTTCAAATACTGAGTTAAATTTTTGTGTTCCTGCTTTTATGCCAGTATGTCTGCTTCTGAACTGTTGATACATACCAGATGGACTGTAGAGAACCAGCTAGAATACTGAATGTCTTATTATCAGGGCTTGAAGATTTTCAAGCAGATGGTAAAGAAATATGTTCCAATTATCTATTGGCATAGAACACAGTATTCTGAATGGAGATTTCTGCTCCTGTTTTTTGGGACCTTCTTGAAAATGTGAAGCAATTGCTTTACTCCACAAGTTCTCAAATGTTAGTAAAGAGTGATTTCTCCTGTCTGAGATGAATTTATTTGTAATGATGTGTTTCCTCCTAGGAGGATTTTCCCTTCTCAGGTGTTATTTTTTTTTACAAGGTCACAAACAATTTAGGGCTTAACTGAAGGAGCTTTCACACAAATCACTGATGGTGAAATTACATCCAAGGATCATTATCTTTATTTCCAGAAGAAGCAGAAACTTTCTTTTTGAGACTTACAAACACCTGTTAAGAATTGCCCAAGTTGATGATGACCAACTTTTGATAGAAGATGACCAATCAGGGTATCACATTCAGAGCAAGTCCATTATTATTTAGTTTTCAAACTGGTACCAGAAAAAGTTTTTTCTTAAAAACATTTTAATTTAAATTTTATTTGTAACATTTAAAATCTAGAAATCTATATTCTCCAGTTTAACTTTTTTTTTTTCCCGTTAAGTTACCAAGTATGGAGGGAGAATATATACACTGAGGATAATCACGCTTGAATTTGTATGCCTCTGATTCTGTAAACTACAAAAACAAAAAACAAAACCAGGGGGAAAAAAAAAAATCCTAATCCCCCCCCCTCAGGTGACACTGATTTAGGAGCACAGTTAGTAAAAGGCCTCTTTTCTTCATCAGCATCACAAACAGAAGGACCAAAATGGAGAATGTAGAATCTCATTTTGCACCCTTTTTTTTTTTAATTTACAGAAACAATCAACATACCTGATATTATATTCTCTCAGGCCCCAGCAGTTGTGAAAGCTGTCCTTCCACAGGATTGAACAGAGAAGATAGAGAAAAAGGTCAAGGTATGAGGACTCTATTTTTCCACGCTTGTTGCTTAGAATTCTTAATTTTCAGCAATTTTCAGTTTCCTAAATTGCTATAAGAACCATGAGGGAAGGATTTTCTTTCCAGAGTTACCTACTATAAACAATGTTAAGAGGAAAATGAGTTTCTCAGTTCTAGAAAACATAAATCAAGTTGGGCGATAAGTAATATTTACTGTACTTGTATTACTGTGAGGATTTATTCTTCTGTTTATAAACCTACTGAATTAGATGTAAAATGAAAATCGTTTAGTATTTTGTTCAAAATGCTCTGTTCTGACATTAGGAATGTGATCTGAGGCAACTTGCAAAGGCATCAGTTAGGAGGGGACAGCTAAGGAAAAGTGAAGCAGGGCTGACAAGCAAATATCAGCAAAATCCAAAGTTTCTCACTTTTTCTTATTCTTAATTCTGCTGGGTGACCTAGAGAATTTGTGGGTGTTTGAAAACAAACAAACAAACAAAACTCCTTTCACTTGCCTAAACTATAATCAAGCCTGGAAAGACTCTGACATCAAGAAGCTCTGAGGACTGCAATGTAAAGCCCAGCAAACTCACACTCCAAGTAGACAGGTAGAATATTTCTGAGTAGATTTTATGTATAATATTAGGAAGACTCTGTACACAAAATTAGCAATAATTTATATTATGAAAGAAAAACGTTAAGAGATAGCCAAGGACAATTATATTTAGAGTTTGATTGTTTTAATAAAAGTACTCTAAAATATATTATTTGATTTCCTTAGTTATTTATATTTGTTTAACTTTAACACTTAAAAAAAAAATTGAGCGCATGGTAATAAATCAAAGAACAAATCCAGGAAAGAAACAAGTCAAAAGGAATTTTTTTAGGGCTTAAAAATAAAAAAAAGTAAGCTGAATCTTTGAAATAGAAATAATGAATAACATGCCTGGAAGTTTCATGGCTATATAAGTGTCAAAATGACTAAGGACGAATGAAATACCGAGACAAAGACATATTGCTCAAATATTTATACAATAGGTAGCAGGGTTCAAATAGGCAGAGGGTACATAGAAACAACAGATTTGAGTCTCTTTGAAATAGAATTCAAATGAGAGCCATCTCTAGAGACAACTCTTGTACCCAAAATTAATTTCTACCAAAAGCAGGCCATGGGATTGCTTTGGATCACTAAGTTGAGGCAAAGGTTATTATCAATGTTTGTGTTTACTGCTTGAAAAGACCTGGAGTTGCTCTAGTGTTTGGGAGTCTGAGTGGGGGCACTAGGAAGAAAGATAAGATTAGCTCTTTCTAGTCACTAAAATTTTAACTTCTTTTCAGCATTGAAAGAAGGAATGGTTCCTGAGAGTCCACCTACCATTATTTTTCCAAAAGAACTGGATTTCCATTTGATTCAAGATTGCAAAGAGTCATCCTCACCTTAACAAAGATGTAGGCCACAGGAGGAAAACTTAATAATTCCTGTCTCTCTGCTCCTAGTATCCTTTTCTTTTTCCTCCCCTAGAGTGTACTATTCTGTAAGTTTGAAATGACTTAAAACAAAACACTAGAAAAACTAGAATACTATAAGAACTCACTTGTTTTCCATCAGCACTTACTTACTTTTGCATATTATGCCATTCTTTGACTATAAAGATAATAGAGAAAACTGAGTTTCTTTCAGGTAATGGTGAAATTACCATCATATTCTTTCCCTATTCCTCTTTGTGACCAATAAAATGTACTTGAAAGCTAGCTGACAATGACCAGGGCATTCTTTATAATAATGAAAGAGAAAAGTTACAAGAACTCATGATTTGGGATTTAGGAGCAATTTAGTTCACTTGAATCTCTAATAGGAGAAAAAGCAACAACATAACTATGTTGTCCTCCCATACTGAGAGGATAAAATATCTCATGAGCTCAATGCAAAAAAAAAGTAAAAAAGAGCAAATGCTCAAAATCCTGTAAATAGGATGGCCTTATACAGATTACTTTTTTGTTTGTGTGTGATGCTCAAAAACAAAAACATTCAGTTATTTACGTCTGATCCTTCTGCCAAGTTTTTTTTTTTTCTTTTTTGCAAGTAAATTCTACACAAATATTGCTTTTATTTTGAAAGTTACTCATTTCTTCTCTACCAAGACACTGATAGGAAAAATCATATTGAGATAGGTCTTTACTAACAGTATTTCTAGTGCCACATCACAAGATAAATTCTATCTTCTATTCTCACAATGACCCTTTTTCAAGTCACAATAGATTTTAATTAGATATTCCAAAGGAAATTTTAATTTTAACTCAAGTTCTGGGTCAGCAAGTTGATCTTGGTCATCATTTAAAATTTATTACAGCAGGGATTTGAGGAGAGAAAGCATGCTTTCTCCTGCAAAGGCGGTGTGGGGTCTCTTTAAACTGCCTACACCTCATACATGTTCTCTCAGTGACATATATCTTTGGGGGGCAGAAGAGGAAGTATGCCGCTTGTTAAGAGTCATTCCCTCAGTGACTTACTCAACTGTAATGCTGAGTGTTATCTAGTTCCCAGAAACAGATATCCTGTACTAATTTTCTTGATATCTTTTATAGTTCCTATTCCATCAGAGAATTGGATTCTGACTTAAAACATAAACCATGGACATTTAAAAATTAAATATCATCCATCCATCCATCTATCCATCCATCTATCCATCCATCTATCCATCCATCCATCCATCCATCCATCCATCCATCCATCCATCCATC
>JAKSZT010054395.1:2269012-2289340 GCA_026826555.1 Tolypeutes matacus | reverse complement strand
ATCCATCCATCCATCCATCCATCCATCCATCCATCCATCCATCCATCCATCCATCCATCCATCCTTCCATCCAGTCATTCATTCAATCAGCAGTCAGTGCCTTCTAAGCTCTTGTCAGCTTACAGTCTAGTACCAGTGGAGACAGACAGTAAATTTAAAAAGTAAAACATGTATTATACTACATGGTGATGATGAATGCTATGACTAAAAAGGGAGGTGAAGGGACTGTGATTTAAAATAGAGTGGTCAGGGAAGGTCTCACTGGTAAGTAAGAAGGCAAATGTTTTGCACAGTGGTTGAGCTCAAGCAGAGTCCCTCAAAGGAGGAGTTATAAACTTTTTTCCTATCCCATTTTTGCTTTTTATTGACTGACTGTTGTAATGGACAGCCAGGGCAAGCACTGATAATAAAGAAAGTCTACATTCTGAGGCATACACCTCAGAGATATTGTAGGATCAGTTCCAGACCACTGCAATAAAGTAAATATCACAATAAAGCAAGTCACATGAAATTTTTTTGGATTCCTAGTGCATATAATGGTTATGTTTACATTACACTGTAGTCTCAGCTGCAATAGCATTATGTCTCAAAAAAAAAAAAAAAAAAAAAAAAAAAAAAAAAAAAAGCAGTGCACATACGTTAATTAAAATGTGACACAGAAACACAAAGTAAGCACAGCACATGTTGTTGGAAAAATGGCATTGATAGACTTGCTTGAGACAGGATTATCACAAATCTTCAATTTGTAAAAAACTCATTATCTGCAAAGCAGAATAAAGCAAAGCACAAAACAATGTATGCCCGAGGCATATATTGCATTAATTTTAAAGTGTGCTTTGCTCACTTTGTGTCTCTGTGTCACATTTTGGTAATTCTCGCAATATTTCAAACTTTTTCATTATTATTATATCTGCTATAGTGATCTGTGATCAATGATCTTTGATGTTACATATACTATTGTAATTGTTTTGGGGCACCATGAGCTGGTGTCCATATATAAGATGGTGAACTTAATCAATAAATGCTGTGTGTCTTCTGACTACTCCACCGGCTGGTCATTCCTGACTCTCACCCTCACCTCAGGCCTCCCAATTCCCTGAGACACAACAATATTGAAACCAGGCCAATTAATAGCCCTACAATGGCCTCTTAGCGTTCAAGTGAAAGGAAGAGTCTTCATAAAGCTATAGCTGCCATAGATAATGACTCCTCTGATGGATATGGGCAGTCAAGTGAAAACCTTCTGGAAAGGATTTACCATTCTAGAAGCCATTAAAAACACCTATGATTCATGGGAGAAGGTAAAAGAATCAACAGTGATAGAGTTTAGAAGTTGATTCCAACCCTATGGATGATACAGAGGGGTTCAAGACTTTAGTAGAGGAATTAACTGCAGCTGTGGTGGCAACAGAAAGAGAACTAGAATTAGAAATGGAGCCTGAAGATGTGACCGAATTGCTGCAATCTCATGATAACACTTAAATGGATGAGGAGTTGCTTTTATGGATGAGCAACTAAAGTGGTTTCTTGAGATGCAATCTACTCCTGGTAAAGATGCTGTGAACACTGTTGAAATGAAAACAAAGGATTTAGAATATTACAACTTAGTTGATAAAGCAGAGACAGAATTTGAGAGGATTGATGCCAATTTTGAAAGAAATTCTACTGCGGATAAAATGCTATCAAACAGCATCACATGCTAAAGAGATATCTTTTGTGAAAAAGAGTCAATCCATGTGGTAAACTTCACTGCTGTCTTATTTTAAGAAATTGCCACAGACACCCCAACCTTCAGCAACTACCACTCTGATCAGTCAGCAGCCATCAACATCAAGTCTAGACCCTCCACTAGCAAAGATTATGACTTGCTGAAGGCTCAGATGATGGTTAGCATTTTTTTTTTTTTTTTTAGCAATAAAGTATTTTTAATTAAGGCATGCTTTTTCTTTTTTTTTAGACATAATGCTATTATACACTTAACAGACTACGTGTGTAGTATAAACACAGTTTTTATATGCACCGAAAAGCCAAAAATTCGTGTGACTTGCTTTCTTGTGGTCTGGAATTGAACTCGTAATATCTCCGAGGTATGCCTGCAATCTTACTAGGATTACTGTTGAATTGCCTAGTCCATGAGACAAAATTCTTTGTCTCCTAGCTTTCAACCCATTTCTTGGCAAGTTAAGTGTATTTGTTTTAAAATTTACATGAGCCCTTGCTAAAAATATTTGGCCTTTTTCTTTTTTTTTTAAACCTTTCTTTGCTCTACAAACTCTAAAGCAGAACTAATCAATTTAGGGGACCTGTACATCAAAACTGGTGGAACCGTACAGAAAGTTCTCAATATCCTGATAGTTCTGAATGGTAAGATGCAAATTATTTTCTCCCTCTATTCTAGAAACAGCACTGTGGACTATACCAACTATTTCCTAGATAGTGGGCCCCCCAAAAACAGGTTCATTAGAAGTTTTGAGAGGAAAAAAGGGGGAGAGGAATTTAGTGGGAAAAAGTTTGAAAGACACTGTACACTTGTGAAGATTTATGATATATATCAGCATATTAATAACAGCTCTTAAGAAACCTTTTAACCCAGAGTTCATGAAACATATTTCACTATGGAACACTTTTTGCATAACATATTAATATCCTGTGGAATTACGATTCCAAGAACCATTTTTAAGAAACAATGGACTACTAATGTGCATCCTCCTTTTGCTGACTCTCACCAAACGAGACCTTTTCTACACCAAACATTAAGAATTATTTCTCGGACATTTTAGGTCTTGCTATAAATGTCAGGTAGTCTAATTTAATTGAACTGAGATGAGGGGACAAAGAGTAATATTAATCGTGAAGCTTTCAAACTCTGCTGGATCTTGCTAATCCTCTGGTGTTGGACAGATTGAAGATAAGGTCTTGCCTTCATTATTAAAATGATTACAGAAATACAATTGGCTCAGTTTTACAAGTGTAGAATGACACTATAAATCTGAAAGTGCTACCACTCAAGAATTTAGTTTAAGAAATGTTGGCTATTATCAAAATTAAGTAAAAATCAACTATGTTTTAATTGCAAAAGCAATAAAATATTAAAAATTATTCACAATTATGCTACTACAAATATTTTCATGTGTCTTTACTGTTATGAAGGCAAAAGTTTTACATAGTTTTAAAAACAGAATAGATACAATTTCATATTTTATCTTACAGTATATTCTATATTGCCATAGTATTCACAATTGTGCTTAATTTAAATAAGTCTTTAACATCATTTTAGTTATTTTATTTTAGTGAGCATATTATGAGGTTTTTAAAAGATTCAAACAACCTGCTTGCATAAAAGAGCATTACATTTAGAATTATTGATAATACATTTCAGTAACATAATGAGATCAGCTTTTAATTATTTCACTTTAGATTTTCTATTTAGAAAATTACATTTTCTTTATAAGAAGTGGTAGCTTAAAAAATTCACACATATGGCCATCTCTGAGACAATTTTTAAAGAGTGAAATAGTATGTCATAATTTTTAAAATGCTGAACTATCTGGATTCAAAGCCTAATTTTACAAATTACTAATTTTTATGACCTTGGGTAAGTTACTTAGCCTCTCTGAGCCTGTTCTCCATCAGTATAATGAAGATGATAAAAGATTAACCTCATTGGCAAATTATGAGGATTGAATGATAAAACATGTAAAATACTTGTCTGGCACATGGTAAGTACTCAATAAATGGTAATGCTAATGCTAGTAATAATAAATATAAAGAAGCTCTATTTAGGGATGTAATGTGCATATTACACCTTCTTTTTGATAATAACTATTTGTGAATAATCATTCAGTAAATACTTAAAGAGCATCTTCTAAGTACTAGATACTGCTAAACACTGGGGATACAAGGACCCTAAGACACAGTCCTTACTTCAAAAGGCAAGCGATTAGAATGCTATTTGGTAGGTTCTTGGACAGGGCTATGTGCAGGGTATATGAAAGCAGATGCTCTTAACACTGGAAGGTGACAGATAGGTTGGGATCACTGTACACAAATTGCCAACCACCTTCTTCTTTGCCTTCTCTGATACAGAGGTTAAAAAACAAAATACTCTATCTCCTAGTTTCCCTTGCAACTAGGGGTGTGACCATGTAACACTGTTCTGGACACTGAAGTTCCTGAGATGGACTTCCTTTCCTGAATAAAAAGACAAGAGCTTCATTAGAAGAAAGCTCTTTTGCTCTTCTTCCCTTCTTTCTGCCTTAGCATTTGGACAAAAGGCATGGAGGTGCAGCAGCCATCGATGGTGTGACAGGACAAATTTGATATGGAAAAAAAAAACCTAGGACTGTGGTGGTGTTGCTGAGTTATTGTACCACCCTAGAATGCCTACCTTTGGATTTCTTCTTGGGTGACACAAACCCTTATTTCTTTAAATCACCAATAGTTAGGGTTTTCTGTTATCTGCAGCTGAATGCATTCCTAGTAGATAAAGCTTTTTGGAAAAGGTAATTTCTGAACAAAGTCCAAGAGAAGGAGTAGTAGTTATCCAAGTGAGACTTGAGAAGGGCCAACTGGCAGAAGAAACATTATCTACAATGGGCTGGGGGGAGAGGGAGGGAGCATGGAGTGTTCATACTGGTACCTGCTCTACACATGTACCTTCTGACCTCTCGAATGGTTTTAGACAGGTGATTCCCGAGATTATTCAAATCCCACTCCCAGTATTTGAGGGATTCAATACTCTCTTCTCAATGGCAGTGGTTCCATATGGTGAGCTTTCTTTCTTAAACGGCAAATTCTGTGATGATATATATAAAATATGATCCTTTACTAATGCTCAGACTTCTGGAAACACACAGTGATGGCAATTAAGTCAATTAAATCATTATCAATTTACACACATTAACACCAAGTGAAGCTGACGTGTGCTTACTATGTGTCAGGCACTGTATTTACAGTAATTATCTCATTTAATATTCACAACAACTAAGTGGAGTGGGCATTATTGTTATCCTTTTAACAAAGCTGTTAGATGACAATTGTCCAAAGTCAGGCTATGTTAATAATAGTAGGGCAAGGATTCCAACTCAGCTCTGTTTCATTCGACAGCCTTAGCTCTGAGTCACTCCGATATGATGTCAGTCTGCTTCCCTTCTTTCCAGCCTGTTCATGCTATTCACCTCCTTAAAATCCTTCCCGCATCTGTGCAATAAAGTTTTAGTTCCTCACCAGCACTTTGGGAGTGAAAAGAGGATGGTTCAAGCTAGTTATCTCTTAATAGGAGAGTATGGAAGAAAGGGAATAGCTAGTTGAGTAAAGCAGGATGCAAGGGAAGAAAGACAGGAAAAGAAAGGATGCTCTTTCCCTCTAAAGGAATAAGACAAGTTTTCTCTTCTTACTGGCAAACAGTGAAGTAATTCCACAAAGTATCTCCAAATATTTAAGCAAGTGAAGAATGTCTAAAAAGCCTAATTTGAAGGTGGCAACACATCTTTAGATTTTAGATTGCAATAAGTTTAATAACTGTTTCATTACTTTATACTAATTCATACACTCAATAAATATTTATTGGTATCTCTTATGTGTCTCTGGGCATGCTACAATGAGTAGGGTTGCGTTTCTGTACTCAAGAAGCCGAGAACAAGTAAAAATGCTAATTATAATTATCATAGACATGATCACATAATAAAAATAAAGGTAAGCACAGTATATTATAGGACCGAAGATACATCAAACTCAGATCTGAGAGATTAGAGAAGGCTTTCCAGAGGGGATGATATCTAAGAAGATCCTTAAATATAAGTAGATGTAGCAAAGAAGAGGGCATAAGGGGATATTCTAGACTAGTGTTTCTCAATTTCATCACTATTGACATTACGGGCCAAACAATTTTGTTATGGGACAGTCATCCTATGTATTGCAGGATATTTAGTAATATCCCTGGCCTTTATCTTAGATACTAATAGCATGCCCCCAGTGTGAAAACCAAAAATATTTCCAGACATTGTCTAATGTTTCCTGGGATCATAACTGACCCAGTTGAGAACCACTATTCTAGACCCGTGCTGCCCAATATTCTAGCTAATAGCCAAATGTGGCTATTTAAATTTAAATTAAATTAAAAGTTAAAATTCTCAGTTACACCAGCCATATTTCAAATGTGCAAAGGCCACAGGTGGTTAATGGCTACCACATTAGATAATGCATATATAGAACATTTCCATCTTCACAGAAAAGAAAATTCTGGACTGTGAAAAAGAACATACTTTCTTTTCCTACACCATCATTGTTTGCTATAGCTAGCTGATAGCTTGTGGAGGAAGTAGAGAGAAATGGGAAAAGCAAGAAAAGTAAGGCTTGGTTATAAAGGTCATCCTTTATGTCTTAAGATAATGGTATTTTATCCTGAAAGCAATAAAGTGTCAAAAAGGTTTTAAGCAAGGGTGTGAAATAAAGAGATTAACATTTTATAAAGACAACTGTGTCTGGGGTATGGAGAATGGAATGGGAATGGAGAGACTAGGAGCAGAAAAACAGCTGTGGTAAGGATGGACAAAATAAAGCAAGCAAGAATCGAAAGTACTTGATAGACTAGATGTGAGGTAGGCTGAGGAAGAAGATAAAGTAAAAAATGACTTCCAGATTTTTAGGTTGGATGAATGGATATCTTTCACTAAGACAGAGTGGTAGACAGAATATGCCATCCCCTACCCCTCAAGATGTCCATATCCTAACCAACTAATCCCTGGAACCTGTGAATATGTAACCTTACATGGCAAAAGGGACCTTAAATGTGATTCAGAATTTTGAGATAAGGAGATTATTCTAGATCATCTGGGTGGGCCTAATGTAATAAGTGTCCTTATTATAAAAGGGTAGTTGAGGGAGATTTAATTACAAAAAGGAGGCATGTCAGAGTGAGGCAGCATGAAACTTGATAAGCCATTGCTGGCATTGAAGAAAGAGAAAGATGCCATAAGCTCATGAGTACAGGTGGCCTCTAGAAACTAGAAAAGGGAAGGCAAATGATTGCCCCCTCCAGAAAGAACACAGTGCTCCCAAAGCCTTGACTTTATCCCCATGAAACTGATTTCAAACTTCTGACCACCAAACAATAAGAGAATGAATTTCAGTTCTTTTAAGCCACCAAGTTTGTACTAAGTTTGTGGTATTTTGTTACAGCAGCAATAGGAAACTAATACAGATATACACATAGTTTAGGGTATGATACAATGAGTTTGATTTCGGACAAGTTATGTTTGAAGTGCCTATGGAACATCAATGCAAAAGTGATTAATTGATACATAGTTTGATATATAGGAGTTTGGAGCTTAGGTTGGAGACATTTAATAAGGAGTCATCAATACATTGAGAATAACTGAAACAACTGAAGTAGATGAGATCATGGGCAAATACAGACAGAATGCAGAGGACTTACATAGAAGAATAGAAGCACTTGAAGGAAACTGAGAAGGAACAGTCTAGGATATAAAGAAAAACCAGGAAGTATAACATCTATGAATTTTTAAAAAATTAGAATGTACCAAGTGAGGGAAAGGGAATGGGATGCTCAATAGTATCAACTGAAAAAGGGTTGTCAAGTTAGAGACTGAGATTGTCTATTATATTTAGCAATAAGAAATTATGGTATCCTTGACAAACTGTTTCAGAGTAATAGTACTGGAAGACTTATGTTACTGGGGCTGAAGAATAAATGAAGGTAAGGCAGGAGAATGAGTTCAGTCAATGCTCTGAACTTTGACTTCCTTCTCTCAAAAGGGAGAAGTAGGATGGTAGCTAGAGAAAGGTGTGGATTTCAGGAAGGGTTTTTTTTTTTTTTAAGATGGGAAAAATTAAGCATTTCACTATTAGTGAGAAAAGGCCAGTAGAGAATAAGAGAATGAAGAAACAGGAGAAAGAATAAATGACAAAGTGAATTCTAAGATTCCACCTAAGAAATGGGATCTAGAACCTAGAAAGAGAAATCAGCTTTCATATAGGCAGAAGCACATCTCTTCTGCTGAGAGAAAAGGGAAGGAAGATAAGAACAGGTACAAATGTGTGGGGACATGAGGTGGTGTTAATTTGGTGTAGTATCAACACTGTATCTTCCTATTTTCTCATAGAAGCAAGAGATGAGATCATGTGCTGACAGTGAAGGAAGAAGATATGGATTTAGGAGATTGAACAAAAGAAGTTTGAATTAACTTTGGTGGAGACTGGTAGAAAATAGTAGAAAACAAAGAGATGATGAGTAGGCCTATATATTTGATTGGATCCTTAAAATACGTGTTAATGGACTTCCACATGTGACTACATTGGAGTATCTAGTCCTGGATCAGATCTCCCAGCTTAGCTTAACACCTAAAACCCAGAACAAAATATACAGAGCAACTGTTTTCAGAAATTGGATACCAAAGAGCACAGAAGGGGAAGCGGCTGTGGCTCAATCAGTGGGGCTCCCGTTTACCATATGGGAGGCCCCGGGGTTCGGTTCCCAGGGCCTCCTGGTGAGGGCAAAGCCCGCCCGCATGGCGTAGTTGGCTGACCCAGCGAGCATAAGCAGCAGGGGGGAGATAAATGAATAAATTAAAATAAAATAAAATTAAAAAAAAAAAAAAAAAAAAAAAAAGAGCACAGAAGTGTTATAACTGAGAGAAGAGAAACGAACGAGATGATTCCTATGTTCAGCCTGGCTTTCGGCCTAGAAGCAACTTCTGGATTGTGGTGCATGAAAGGGAAACCCAAGCAGAGCATGGCCAGTATTGCTGAACTAAAGAGACAGAGATCAGTGTTTTAGGGTACAAAGTACAAAATAGAAGGAAAATAGACAAAGAAAGATCTTCAAAATCAACCGAAGTCCCGATGTAGATTCTATGTAGATTCTGAATCTATTGCAGAATACTAAACTGTATATGTACAGAGTAAACTCCACATGGCTGGGCAAAGAACTACCATGGAGCTGTAACTGGCTGAGAAGTTCCTGTTCTAACCAAAGTTGAAAAAACTACTGAGCACCAGAGGAATGCAGTATAAATGCCAAAAGAGTAATATCTTAGTATTAAACCTAACTTGTTCTAGAGTAAATGCTATTCTAGACTTGCCCTAATAAAGCTTAAAAATAGCTCCCAAAGTCTCAGACTATGCCAAAACTAATTTAGCTACCTGCCAAAACAAACTTTTTAAAGGAGAACAAAATCCAGTCACTCAAAAACACATAAAAAGCCCAATGTCCATTACTAAATAAAAATGCAGTAGATATACAAAAAGGCAGAAAAATATGACTTATAACCACAACAAAATTCAGTAAATAAATACAGACCCAGAAATGACAGAGATAATACAATGAGCAAACGAGGACTTTAAAACAGGTATTATAAATATGCCCAAAGATTTACAGGGAACCATGAATATGAGGAGAGAAATAAAGGCTATATATATAAAAAGAACCAAATGGAATAACTAGAACTGAAAAAATACAGTATCAAAAATGGAAAATTCACTGACTAGGACTTATAAAAAATTAAACACTCCAGAAGAAAAGATTAGGGAATGTAATAATATAGAAATATAAACTCCAAAATGAAGCAAAAAGTGCAAAGGAGGAAAAAACACACACAGTATCAGTGACCTGTGGGGACAATAGTGAGTGGTGTGACATATGCATAATAAGTCCCAGGATGGAAGTGTATTTGAATAAACAATGGCTGGGAATTTTCCAAATTTGAAGAAAAAATATAAATCCACAGATTCAAAACTCTCTATGAACCACAAGCAGGATTAAAACAAACAAACAAACAAAAAAAAAAAACAAAAGCAAAAGAAATGCTAAATAAGACTCTCAATCAAATTGCTGAAAACCATTGATAAAGAAAAAATCTTAAAAGAAGCCAGAGGAAAAGAAAGGGCATATTATATAAAGGGAAACAAGATAAGAATGATTACCAACTTCTCACCATAGATGATGCAAATCAGAAGACAATGTATCACCATTGCTAAAGTGCTGAAAGAAAACAAAACTGTCAATCTAAAATTCTATAAAGAATGAAAATACCCTTTGTAAATGAAGGGAAATTAAAGCCTTTATTCAGTTAAACTGAACCTGGGAGAATTAACCAATTGCAGACCTACACTACAAGAATACAAATAGAAAAACTGTATTGAAACACTCAGCCACATAGGTAATTATAAGACACTTATCGTCAGACTGGATATGTAAGACTATGATGCTAACAAAAACACATTTCAGGGGGCGGATGTGGCTCAAATGGTTGGGCGTCCGTCTGCCATATGGAGGGACCTGGGTTCGATCCCCAGGACCTCCCGGTAAAAAAAAAAATATATATATAGAAGGCGCATGGGCTGCCAGGCTCCGTGTGCCGGTGAGCCGCCAGGCCCCAGGAGCCATGCAGCAGGATGATGACGTAACAGGGGAGAGACAAGACGAGATGCTCCGAAAGCTGCAGAAGCCAGGAGCCGTGGTGGCGCAGGTGGCAGAATAACTGTCTCCTGCATCGGAAGTCTCCAGGATCGAATCCTGGTGAAGACTGGAGGAGGAGGATGAGAAGAGATGGCAGGAAACAGACACAGAGAATTGCTCAGCGAATGGACACAAAAAACAGCAAATGGGGAAGGGGGGGTTAAAATGGATAAAGTAAATAAATAAATCTTAAAAAACAAAACAAAAAACAAAAACACATTTCAATTATAAAGCATAGAATGTGTAAAAGTAAAAGGATGGAAAAAGAAAACCAAATATTAATTATAAGAAAGCTATAGGGGCTCTACTAATATCAAAGTAGACTTCAAACCAAAGACTACTACCAGAGATAAAAAAAAAAAAAAAAAAAAGGAAATATCTTCATCATAAAAGAAACATCTTATCAAGAAGATATAATAATCCTATATATTTATACACCTAATAACAGAGCTTCAAAATACATGAAAAACAACTTGAGGAAACCAGAGATAGAGAAGAAAAGAAGAAAAAAACTCATAGGCATATGGGAAAGGGTTGACTTTTCAATAAATGTCGCTGGAATTGGATATCACATGGTAAAAAATAAACCTGGCAGGGGAGTGGATGTGGCTCAAGTGGTTGAGCATCCACCTCCCATACGGGAGGACCTGGGTTTGGTTACTAGTGCCTCCTAAAAACAAAGACAAACAAGCAAACAAAGAAGAAAACCAGCTCAGGGGAGCCGATGCGGCTCAGTGGTTGAGTGCCAGATTCCCACTTATGAGATCCCGAGGTCCAGGCTTCAATCCCCAAGCATGGTACCACAAAAACAAAACAAACAAACAAACAAACAAACAAACAAACAAACAAGCCCCCTGTAGCTCACCTTAAACCAAACACAAATTTAACTCAAAATGGTTCACAAAACTAAAAGAAAAACCTAAAACCATAAAACTTCTAGAAGAAAACAGATGATAAAATATTTGTGGGAAGATTAAAACATCTGGAAAAAGTGGAATGAGGAAGTTGTCAAATCCTCCTCCCTAAAGCAACTATAAAATGAGACAAGATTGTTAAAAAGAACAATTTTAGGGCTCTGGGAACTGACCTATGGTAAACAACATAATGTGAATTGTTTAGTCATTAAAAACTGCTAAACTTTAGTTAAGAGCTGTGAGAGTCTGTGTCATTCTTGCCTATGGTTGCTCCCATGCTCTATCCCACATGGTTTGGACAGTAGTGCTAACAGGGTGCTTGCTGTGTTTAAACAATTAAAGGAAAACATGATGACAATTAGTCAAATAACAAGAAATCTAAATAAAGAAAGAGAACTTTAAATGGAAGTTTAGTAGAACATAGAGAAAATTAATCAGAAAAAAAATGCACAGAGCCTCAGAGACCTGGGGGATAACATCAATCATTCCAGCATATATGTAATGTAAGTTCCCCAGGAATGCAGGCTAGTATAGCTCCCCAAAATAAATTTGCATATTACACCATATTATTGGAACATAAGATAAAAGCCACATGATCATCTAAATAGATACAAAACAATTATCAAATAAAATCCAACACCCATTCATGATTTTTTTAAAAAAGAAGAATTTCTTCAATCCAATAAGTCATCTATGAACCACTTAAAGTAAACATCATATTTTATGACTGAATGCTTTCCTCATTTAGATGGGGAAGAAGACAAAGATGTCTGCTCTTGTACTTCTATTTGATATTGTATGGGAGGTTCTAGGCAATACCAAAGGTGAGGAAAAGAAATTAAATGCCTACATATTAGAAAAGAAGTGGTAAAACTGTTTTTATTAAACACAGTCCTGTATGTAGAAAACCCTATACACAACCTACAAATAACAAAAAAAAAAAACTATAAAAACTAATAAAGGTGTTAGCAAAGTTGAAGGAGGCATAATCAATATACAGAGGTAGAATTAGCAAGACTTAAGAACTGAAAGGGCTATGACAGAGTGGCAAAAGAAGAGGAAAATGTCAAAGATGAATTCAAAGGTTTGAGATTGAGTAAAAGCGGTGCCATTAACAGAAAGAAGGAATGCTAAAGGAGGAGCAGGTTTTAACAGGAAGGAGTTTAGTTTTGACATATTGTAGTTTAAAAGAACATTGCATATAAATTCAAAAGTCCTGGGTTCAGGTCAAGACTCCATTACTCAGAGGTTTCTCTGAGCCTGAACTAGATTTTAGATTTATAACTAACATTTTACAAATATCTCATGAATGCCCTTTTACTTTTTCTGCAGTGGATAAGTTTCTACTTACCGAGAACCATTTGTTCTATTGAGCTTTCCCTGATTCTCACAGACATTTCATTGTCATTGTCTGTACTTACAAGCTTAAATTACAGTTACCACATGTTAACAAATACTGTATTTGATTTCACTATCAGATTTGTCAGAGCAGATGTTTTAATTATTATCTTGGATAATATGACCACTGCATTCCCTTTATTATAGTACTGATCATTTGTTTTGAAGCTTTTGTTTACATGTTTTCTCTCTTCCACTAACCAGTGGAGTTCCTTTGAAGGTGGATTTAGTCTGATTAGAGTAGAACCACTAGTATTAGAGCCATGAGTTATTTTGATAAAATAGTACCAATTAGAGGCTTTCTAATAAGTTGGAAATATCCTAAAAATATCAAAACTATGATGCGAGAAGGCTTGCTGATCCACACTGTTAATTTTAACTGGTTATCACAGGGAACATTTGTACCAATAGTTAAAAAGGGGTTTTTCCTACTCTTTATTTCATTTATTTTTGCCTACTGTTTTATTTCCTCCCTTCTGCTTGCTCTGAGTTTAGTAGGCTTTTCTTTTTCCAGTTTCTGAAAACTGAAAATTTTAGGTTAGTGGCTTGAGAAATTTTTTAATATAGGTTTTCATGTATAAATATTTTTAAAATTATATTAAAATTTAATGTAATTTATTTAAAATGGTTTGTTTTAAATTATAAAATATATCGATTTTAAATATAATTTACTTTAAAATGTTTTAAGTTTATATTAAATTATAAGATATAAACATATAATTTTATAATATAGGCTATAGCTATAAATTCCCCTCCGAACACTGCTTTAGCAGCGTCCCATAATTGTTGGTATGTTGTGCTTTCATTTTAATTCATCTCAAAATATTTTCCTTGTGATTTTTTCTTTGACCCTTCGGTTATTTAAGGAGTATGTTATTTAATTTCACATGTCTGTGAATTTTCCAAATTTCTTTTGATAATGATTTCTAATTTAATTCCCTTATAGTCAGAGAACATAAGTTATATGACTGCAATCCTTTTAAATCTACTCAGGCTTGTTTTATGCCTAACATGGGGTCTATTCTGGAGAATGTTGCATGTGCAATGGAGAAATATATTCTGCTGTGGTGGGCTGCACAGTGTATAAGCCTGTTCTATGTATTTATTAATAGCAAAACACTTTATATAAAATATAAATATAAAATATTTAGCTAATTAGGACAATATATTTTTTTAAATGAAAATGTGAGAGAGATTGTGTGTGTGTGTGTGTGTGTGTGTGTGAGAGAGAGAGAGAGAGAGAGAGAGAGAGAGAGAGAGAGGAGAGAAACCCTTTTTAAAATATATATTCATTCTAGACTCTTTTGCTAGTGATTTCAACTAGACTCATGGTTTTTAATACTCTATGATGTATAATGGCTCACAAATTTACATCTCTGGCACTGGCCCTTCCACTAAACTTCAGACTCCTATCTTTAACTGCCTATTTGACATTTCACTTGATGTCTAAAGGCAACACAAACTTAACATCACAAACCCTAGCTTTTCTCCTCAAAGCTGTTCCTCCCCCAATTTCCCACATTTCAGTTAATGGTTTTCCAATTAGACAACTATTCAAGCCAAAACCTAGGAGTAATCCTTTATTCCTCTTTTTCCTTCCTCCACATTCAGTCCATCAGCAAGGTCTTGGCTTTACCTTGAAAATATACCTTGAATCTGTCTACTTTTTTTCATCTTCTACTGCTACCATCTAATAATTCTCATTTGAACTACTACAATATTCTAACTGGTTTTCCTTCTTCCACTTCTGTCCTCTTATAATCTGTTCTCCAACAACAGCCAGAGAATTTTTAAAAAAATTAGATGATATCATTCTCCTGCTTAAAATGCTAACTGGCTTTCCATGCACTTAGAATGAAATCCACATTACTTACCAATGCTAAATATGCCCAACATAAACTGCTCCCTACCTGATATTTTCTCCTATCATTCTCTCCTTCCCTAAGTTCCAGCACCCTGGGCTCCTTATATTCTTCAAATATCCTCAGTTCATTCCTGTTTCAAAACTTTTGCACTTACTGTTCTCTCTGCCTAGTATGTGTCACCAGCAGATCATAACATGGCTGGCTTCTTATTATTCAGGTCTCTACTCACATGTTATCTCCTCAAGAGAGGCTTTTCCTGGCCACCCAATCTAAGGTTGCCCCTTACACACTATTACTTGTCTCCTTTTGCCTTTATTTTTAAAAGCATTTATCATTATCTGACATAATGCTTATTTATTCACTATTTACTCTCTATCTCACTGAATAAAATGTAAGATTCATGAGAAGAAAGAATTTACTATTTTATTCATCACTTTATTTCCAGGGCCTAGAACAATAGCAGGTGCTAAAAAAAGTTTATTGTCTCTATTTATATATAAATATTTTAAACCTTGTCCTAAAATATAACATGTCTTAAAAACCTGAAAGACTAAAAAAAAGAAAAAAGGAAGTGATACTTGTTCTTATTTGGTATCTTATTAATACCATATTTTAAAATTTATACCAGGCTTCAGCCTCTATTTTCTCAATAAACAGCTTTTTATTTCAATCCTTCATGCTCTGTCATTTATTCTTATCAATGTAAATAAAGTGATCCCTTTAAAACATTAGTCCAATGTTGTTATTCCTCCATTTGCAATATTTCAGTGATTTCCTATTTCATTCATAGATAAAGCATCATGTTTGCAGTGGCTTCTCTACAGGGATTTTGCCATCTGATTCTTCCATGACCACTATGACTCCCCCATCCTTCACTCTGCTGAGTCACATAAGCTTCCTCACAGTTTCTGAAAAACACCCATCATGCTTTCATCTCAGCCCTTGTCACTTGTTTCCACAACCTGGAATTTTCTCCTCTAAGTAAGATATTTGTTGGTTTATTGCCTATTGAATGATGTCTTCCTTGATCACCCAATTAAAAATTACATGCCCCACTCCAGAACTTATTTTTTCAGTATTTTTTTTTACCATAATCTAACATTCTGTGTAACTTACTTAATTAAAATTTGTAACATGAATATGTTGATTTGTGCAAAATATTTTATTTGGTTCAGAGCTGAGAAGTGTGGATTGTTTAAAATAGACACTTATTTGTTGAATAATTAATTATTAAAATAATATGGCAGAAATGTAAAAAAAATAAAAAAAAAAATAAAAAATAAAAGAAAAAGTAAGAAAGCTTTCAAAGTTATCTCAGGTCTGAAAAAAAAATCAGGTGGCCTTAGATAGGAACTGTGTCTGTCTTGTTTACCACTGACAGGGTCTAGCACACAGTAATTATGCAATAATTACTGAGTGACAGATAAAGAATGAGACTCTTCAGAGCTGAGAGAGATAGGAAATGCTCTGCGGGTTGGGAGAGGTAGAATAGAAGGACAATGTCACTTCCTCCAACACCAATCACTGCCTTCCTAGGTCCTCAATGGACCCTTGAATATATCTCAACAAACAGACTGAATTATTTGAGGACGGGAAAATGCTTTTTACTTTGTATCCCTTTTGTCTAAAAACTGGCATATGAAAAGTATTCAATAATATTCTTTTTGGATGAAATTTAAGATCCTCCGTTTCTTCATTTGTAAAAGGGAGGTAACAAGATTACCTACGTCACAGTGTTATTGTGAGGCAGAGGAAAAGAAGGAAGAAGAAAGGCAAGAGTAAGTGAAAGGAAAAATAAGCAAAACCATAAAAAGTCCTCCTTTTCAGCTACTGGGTTAGAAAGTATAAGATCAAATTTGCAACCACCTCTTCTCCTATGAAAGAGACCTATTTATTCACCTACCAAGAGGCTAATAAGATATCACATTATATTTCAGCACCAGACAATATACATACTAGCCAGCCATATGATTTATTAAACAGGCAGACCCAAACCTGAGTAAAAGCAGTACTGATGCCACAAGTTGAGAAAGAGGACTAACTACCCTGACACTTGTGTAGAGCCACTCTGAATATTCTAGAGCCTACAGAATATCCTGTCAGCAGAGATTTCAAGAAAGTCAGTACTATTCTAGGGGTCCCATCATCTGCATGCTTTCCCCCTCACATCTTTAAGACAAGATCTAAGAAACTACAAATACAATTTAAATTGAACTATTATTGTAGCTTTCATTCCTGAAGCCTAGCAACCCAAACATGAAAAATATGTTACAGCAACAAAAACTAACCGATCAAGTATCTTAAAGAGTTTCTGTAAGAGTTTCCTGAACCAACTCTTACAGAGTTCTATAAGATAAATTTAAACTATTATTGTGGCTTTAACTCCTAAAGGATAGCAATGCAAATATGAATAGCATACTTTTCAAACATGAAAAGTATGAAACATCTTAACAACTTTTCTTTAAACAAATTCTTACAGAAGTGATTTTTTCCAGTAAAGACCTGTTAAGTTTCAAAAATATGTAATTATCTCAGATTGTGATTTGATTATAAGCCCTATTAGATACTTTCCTATAACTCATCAGTATGTAGGAAAATATCTAGATAGGACTTATTAGCAATTCACTCCTGGATTGTATTTAAATGTCAAATTTTATTCATTAAGATTAGGTTATATTTAAAATGAACATTTATTTAAGAATAATATAGTTTATATAGCGTAAAAGCCTTATTACAAAATAACTTTAAAATTAGTTTTTTTTACTTACCAAAATGCAGTCCACTTTAGATTGTACAGTTTTGCTAAAAGAAAAAAAAAGCTAGGTTAATAAGAATGGTAAATTTATTAAATATTTGAAATATTCTCAAACAGATGGTAGTCTTCCCTTCCTCCCTACTATGAAAAAGTAAGTAAAACTCCTTATTAAGATTAGACATTATACCCTACAATTGCATCTTTCACAAAGGAAAACAAAAAATATATTTCCCATTCACTGTATTTAATTCAATACTAAAGCATGTATGAAATATTTTCTGAATTCATTGCTACAATCTACTGTTGTTACATTAAATCAATATATTGAATATATTTACTGTCTGCCTGCCATTCTGGACGACAATTTGCTTAACATTCAAAGCCATAATGATGCAATATAATCTGTAGCTCTAAGGACTTGAGATAAAGTAGATTCTTTGCCTCTCTCTCTCTCTCTCTGTCTCTCACACACACACACACATATACTCCACATCTCAATAACAAAAATTCCTAGACTTTTATAAAAAGTAATAATAACGATGAACTAATATGAAGATAATTGGCAATAAATTTGGAGGGCAATCTATTTAGAAATAAACAATACAAATAATGGCACTGTGCATCAATTTAACGAACTATCTAATTATAAGTGGACCGTGAATATATAACAAATGAAACCAGTATAAAATAATTTAACTGAACTGTTATTTGGATTCTCTTATATCATACAAACTGTTCATAGTTTACATACAATTTTAAAGTATGTTACAAAACTAAATTATCTTCCTGAAAGGGCTCTAGGGTCAAATAAATATAAACAAAAGGTGGTTATTTGTCTTTCTATGGCTATAAAACTAAGCTAAAGGGAAAGTAAAAATCAGTATTTAAAGCCTCATTTCAGTTAATACAGTTAATCACTAATATCAAAATTTTACACCTGTTGTAAAAAAAATTCATTTTTTAAACAACGAAGCATGACTGTATTAAAGTTCAATTACAACGTTCAGAAGGCCTAAAAGGAACAATAAAAGTAAATGACAACTCTAGGTAAGAGGGACTGAAACTTCCTTCCACAACCACAAAGAAGATTTTCAGAGGTTTTAAAATATCCTTTTGGGATCCACCGGCAGCTAATGTCTTCTATTTTTCATTTTTCTCAATAAATCCCCCAGTTTCCCTGAGATCAGAGAGTATTCAATAGATTAAGAATTGCTACTAAGGAGTAATATATCCAGAATACAACCACTTCTCACTACCTGGGTCTAAACCAGTTGCAGTAACCTTCTTACTGGTCTCCCTGATTCTTTTTCCATCACTACCCCATTCTCCGAACTGTCCTATGGGCTATTCTCAACAAAGTGGTCAGAATAAACTTTTTAAAAGGTAGGTTCAAATGATGTAACTCCTTTGCTTCAACAAAAGCTCCATCTTTCAGATCTCATCTCCTACTGTCTATTCCTCATTCATTCGGTTCCAGTTACATGGGCCACCATGGTATTTTTCAAGGCAGGAGCAGGTCCTTTGCACTGGCTTTTCTGTCAGCCTCTAGGACTCTTCTCCTCTGTAACTTCTTCCATCAATTCCCTCATGACTCTACTCAGATGTTACCTTTATAGACAATTCTTCCTTGACTTCTCATATAAAATCTCCCAATCACTCTCTATTACTCTTACTCTGCTTTAATTTTTCTCTTGCACTTACCACCAGTCATATTATATTATATTAACTTCATTTGTTTACCGCTATCTTCCTCGACTAGAATTTAAACTCCACGAGAGCAGCTTTGTCTGTTTTGCTCACTGCTGCATTATTATCTGGCACAGATTAGGTATTCAATAAAATCTGCTGAATGAACAAATGACAAAAAAATGCATTTAGTCCCCCATATGAAGAAAACTCTTTGGAAAGACTGGGACCACTTAAGAAAGGTTTTTTAGAGAAAATAATATGAAAGTGAAATGTGGGTTATTTTATGAACTATATATCTCAATATATTCCCCCTCTATCAGCAATTTACTACTCTGTAGGCTATCTAAAGTAGATAACTGTCTCTCCCTAAACACACAAGTTAGTAAATCTCTAAAAATGATACGTAAAAAATATACTTTTAAAAATAGCAATTATAAGTTAAAGATCACTCCAATCACTTGATTCTTTTTACTTCATATGTAACACAAACAAAATAGAATGATATAAATTTAAGCCTCCTTTGTTCTATCTAGTCTCATTCCCCTCCCTACCTTCCCAAAGACAACCACCATTATTAATGTGTAATTTCCCAATTGATAAATTTTTTTGTACTATTAACTGAAGCCCATCATTTACAATAGTGTTCACTGTTTGTGTTGTACAGTTCTATGTATTTTAAAAAAACATATATACATATATATATAGTAACATATATACAACCTGAAATTATCTCTTTTAATAACATTCATATATATAATTGAGTTGCAATATATACTTTCACAATGTTGGGTCAACATCACTATCATCTATTACAAAAACTTTACAATCAATCCAAATGTACAATGTAAGTTGTACTCTGTTCAATGTAAGTATTAACTCCGCGTTACCTATCCCCAGTATGTCCTGGTAACCTTTGTTCAGTTTCTGGACTCTATGAATTTGTTTATTGGAATTATTTCATATCAGTGAGATCATACAATACTTCTCCTTTTGTGCCTGGCTTATTTCACTGAAAATGATGTCTTCAGGGTTCAACCATCTGGTCACATGCATCAGAACTTCATATATTCCATTGTATGTATATACTACATTTTTATTTTATTTTATTTTTAATTAATTAATTTTTTATTGTGGGTAAAAATCAAAATTTTCACAATACATACCAATATTTGTAAAATGATATATAAATATATATGCATATATGTGCATTTGCTTACAAAAATGTTATTT
>JAKSZT010054395.1:2251257-2264012 GCA_026826555.1 Tolypeutes matacus | reverse complement strand
TTCTGGAATGTTTGGTAGAATTCAGCTGTGAAGCCATCTGGTCCTGGACTCTTCTTAGTTGGGAGGTTTTTAATGACTGAGTCTATCTCTTTACTTGTAATTGGGCTGTTGAGTTCATCTATTTCTTCTTTCATCAATGTCGGCTGTTTGTGGGTTTCTAGAAACTTGTCCATTTCCTCTAAATTGTCATTCTTGTTGGCATATAATTTTTCAAAGTATCCTCTTATGATACTCTTTATTTCTGTGGGGTCAGTAGTGATATCACCTTGCTCATTCCTTATTTTATGTATTTGCATCTGTTCTCTCTTTTTCTTTGTTAGTCTGGCTAAGGGTTTGTCAATTTTGTTGATATTCTCGAAGAACCAGCTTTTGGTTTTGTTTATTGTTTCCAGTGCTTTCTTATTCTCTATTTCATTCAGTTCTGCTCTAATCTTTGTTATTTCCTGTTTTCTACTTCCTTTAGGTTTAGTTTGTTGTTGTTTTTCCAATTCCTCCAAGTGTGCAGTTAGGTCTTCAATTTTAGCTCTTTCTTCTTTTTTAATATATGAATTTATGGCTATGAACTTCCCTCTCAGGACTGCTTTCACTGCATCCCATAGGTTTTGATATGTTGTGTTGTTGTTTTCATTAGTTTCAAGGTAGTTACTGATTTCTTTTGAAATTTCCTCTTTGACCCACTGTTTGTCTAAGAGTGTGTTGTTTAACTTCCATATCCTTGTGCCTAACCTGTTTCTCTGGCCCTTATTGATTTCCAACTTCATTCCGTTGTGGTCAGAGAAATTACTTTGTATAATCTCAATCTTTCTGAATTCATTGAGTGTTGTTTTGTGGCCTAGCATGTGGTCTATTTTGGAGTATGTTCCATGTGCACTGGAGAAGAATGTAAATCCCGCTGTATTTGGGTGAAGTGTTCTGTATATGTCTATTAAGTCCAAATCTTCTAATGTATTGTTGAGTGCCTTCGTTTCTTTATTGATTCTCTGCCTAGATGTTCTGTCTAATGATGATAGTGGTGTGTTGAAGTCCCCTGCTATAATTGTAGAGGAATTTATTTCTCCTCTTAGTTTTTCCAGAGTTTGCCGCAGGTATTTTGAGGCACCTCGATTAGGTGTGTAAATGTTGATGATTGTTCTCTCTTCTTGAGAGATTACTCCTTTTACTAATATGTAGTGTCCATCTTTGTCTCTTACAATAGTTTTGCATTTAAAGTCTATTTTGTCTGATATTAGAATAGCTACCCCTGCCCTTTTTTGGCTATTGTTAGCTTGTAAAATGGTTTTCCAGCCATTCACTTTCAGCCTCCTTGAATCCCTGGGTCGAAGGTGGGTTTCTTGTAGACAGCATATAGATGGATCATATTTTCTTATCCATTCTGCCAATCTGTGTCTTTTGATTGGTGAATTTAATCCATTAACATTCAGTGTTATTACTCGTAACGAATTTCTTACTTCAGCCATTTTTTCTTTGGGTTAATGTATGTCATATGTTGTTTTATTTCTCTTTTTGTCTTTTCAGTTGTTTTTAAACTCTCCTCCAACTCTCTCTCCCTTGTTTTTTCCTTTCAACATGTAGAGATTCCTTTAGTATTTCTTGAAGTGCTGGTTTCTTCTTGACATACTCTCTTAATTTCTGTTTATCTGTGAATATTTTGAACTCTCCATCGTTTTTGAATGCCAATTTTGCTGGATAGAGAATTCACGGCTAGAAGTTTTTTTCTTATAGTGTTTTGACTATGTCATACCACTGTCTTCTTGCCTCCATGGTTTCAGCTGAGAAATCAGCACTTAATCTTAGTTTGCTTCCCTTGTATGTGATGGTTCTCTTTTCTCTTGCTGCCTTGAGTATTTTCTCTTTGTCTTGAGCATTGGACATTTAGACAAGTATATGTCTTGGAATTGGCCTGTTGGGATTTATACTATTTGGGGTGTGCTGTGCTTCCTGGATCTGCACATCCATCTCTCTCAATAGAGTTGGGAAGTTTTCAGCCATTATTTCCTTCAACACTCCTTCTGTTCCCTTTCCCTTCTCTTCTCCTTCTGGGATACCCATAATGCGTATGTTTGTGCGTTATGTATTATCAGTTAATTCCCTCAGTCCATGCTGGATTTTTTCTATCTTTTTGTCTATCTGTTCTACAATCTCTTTGATTTCAGCTGTATTGTCTTCCATATCACTAATTCTTTCCTCTGCCTGTTCAAATCTGCTGTTATGTGAGTCCAGCGTCTTTTTCATTTCTTGGCTTGTGCCATTGTTCACTATCATATCCATTACCTTTTTAGGCATGTTTGCTATTTCTTCAGTATGTTCTCCCAGTGTCTTCTTTATATCCTTAATCTCTTCCTTCAGTTCTTTAAGTTGGTCCATGATATTTGTTTGGATAGCTTTGATTAGTTGTTCGATGTTCTGCATTGCTTCCTGGTTTTTATTTTGTGCACTGGACTGGTCCATGTTTTCCTGTTTCTCAGAGTCATTTGTATTTTTTTGTTGCCCTCTGGTCATATTATCTTGATGGGTTTGTTCAGTTGATTAGCTTTTCTCTATGCTCTAGAGTTTTATTTAGCTGTTGGTTCTGCGTGTGAGTTAAGTTTTTTCTTTGGCAGTTTTTCTTCTTATTTTATTTCCTTACTTCTTTCTATGTTCCAAATCTCTACCGTTCCGTCCACGCCATTGATTTGCGCAGATAGATGTCCCAAGCTTCTCACTCCACGCGTGCACAGCACAGACCCCCAGGTAGGACCCCTTCCACAATCCGCCTTGCTCTGGGAGCTTGCAGTGTGTGCCCTCCTACACTAACGCCATCTTGGCCCGCTCCTCCTACTACATTTTTAATTAACATTCTGATGGACACTTGGGTTGCTTCCATCTTTTAGCAATTGTGAATAATGCCACTATGAACATCGGTGGGCAAATATGTTTTAAGAGTCCCTGCTTTCAATTCTTTGGTGTAAATAGCTAGAAGTGGGATTGTTGGGTCATATGGAAGCTCTATACTTAATTTTCTGAGGAAATGCCAAACTGTCTTCCACAGCGGCTGCACCATTTTGCATTCATATTTCTCCAAATGCTTTATTCTTCGACATTACAAAACCTGTAATTTTCTGCTTTTTAAACAATAGCCATTGTAGTGAGTGTGAAATTGTATCTCACCGTGGTTTTTGATTTACATTTCCCTAATAGCTAATGATGTTGACTACCTTTTCATGTGCATTTTGGCCATTTGTATATTTTCTTTGGAGAGATGTCTATTCAACTCTTTTGCCCATTTAAAAAATCAGTAGTGTTTGTATATAATAGTAATGTGCAATCTGCAGAGGAAATCAAGAAAGAAAATTACATTTACAATAGCAGCTAAAATAATCAAATATCTAGGAATAAATTTAACCACAGATGTAAAGGACTTATACATGGAAAACTACAAAACTTTCCTAAAAGAAATAGACAAACAAAGACTAAATAATTATGATGTCAGTTCTACCCAAAGCCATTTACAGAATCAATGCAATTTCAATTAAAATTCCAATAACTGACTTTGCAGAAATGTAAAAGGCAATTTTCAAATTTATTTGGAAGGTAAGGGAATCTAAGTAGCCAAAAATATCTTGAAAAATAAAGAACAAATTTGGAAGACTCAACACTTCTTGACTTTCAAACTTATTACAAAGATACGTTGGTCAAAACAGCATGGTACTGGCATAAAGGATAGATACATAGGCCAGTAGAATTGATTTGAGAGTTTGGACATAGACCCTCACATCTATGGCCAATTCATTTTTGACAAGGCTGTCAAGCCCACTCAATTGGAAACAAATAGTCTCTTCAACAAATGGTGCTTGGAGAACTAGATATTCATATGGTAAAGAATGAAAGAGGACCCCTATCTCCTACTATATACAAAAATTAACTCAAAATGGATCAAAGACCTACACATAAGAACTAGGGCTTAAAAACTCCTAGAAGAAAACGTAGGGAAGGATCTTTAGGATCTTTTGTAAGGCAGTGTTTTCTTAGACTTTATATCCAAAGCACAAGCAACAAAATAAAAAAAATAAGATAAATGGGACCCCAACAAAATAAAAAAAAATTTTTTTGTGGGGCCTCAAAGGACTTTATCATGAAAGTGAAATGACAACCTACTCAATAATATGTGGAAACCACATATCTGATAATGGCTTAATATCCAGAATATATAAAGAATTCCTACAACTCATCAGTAAAAAGATAACCCATATTAAAACACTTCGTGTTTCTAAGAATCTGTCAGTTTCATCTAGGTTGTCTAATTTGTCGGTATGGAGTTTTTCATGGTATCCTCTTATGATCCTTTTCATTTCTGTGAGGTCAGTAGTAATGGCCCCTCCCATTCTGATTTTATTTGTATTTTTAAAAATTTTGTCAGTCTAACTATGACTCTGTAAATTTTATTGTTCTTTCCAAAGAACCAATTTTTGATGTTGTTCATTCTCTCTACTGTTTTTTATTCTCAATTTCATTTATTTCTGCTCTAATCTTTGTTATTTCTCTCCTGCTTGCTTTGAGGTTAGTTTGCAGTGCTTTTTCTAGTTCCCTCAGGTGTCAAATTAGGTCTTTGATTTTAGCTTTCTTCTTATTTAATTTAAGTATATAGGGCTATAAATTCCTCTCAGCACTGCTTTTGCTGCATCCTGTGTTTTGATATGTTGTGTTCTTGTTTTCATTCATCTTAAGATATTTACTGATTTCTCTTCTCATTTCTTCTTTGATGCACTGACTGTTTAAGAGTGTATTGTTGGGAAGCGGCTGTGGCTCAATCAGTAGGGCTCCCGTTTACCATATGGGAGGCCCTGGGTTCGGTTCCCAGGGCCTCCTGGTGAAGGCAAGCCCGCCCGCACGGCGTGGTTAGCTGACCCAGCGAGCACAAGCAGCAAGGGGGCGATAAATGAATAAATAAATAAAATCTTAAAAAAAAAAGAAAAAAAAAAAGAGTGTATTGTTTAACTTCCATATATTTGTGAATTTTCCAGTTCTCCACCTGTTACTGATTTCCAACTTCATTCCTTTACGTTCAGAGAAGCTTTGAATAATTTCAATCTTCCTAAATTTACTTAGACTTGTTTTGTGACCCAACATGTGGTATACCCTGGAGAATGATCCATATGCACCTGAGAAAAATTTATATACTTTTGTTCTGGGTGCAATGTTCTGTATATGTCTGATAGGCCTATTTCATTTATCATATTATTCAAGTTCTCAGTTTCCTTATTGATCTTCTGTCTAGATATCCTATCTATTAATGAGAATGGTGTATCGAAGTCTCCAACTATTATTGCAGAGGTTTGTATTTCTCCCTTCAGTTTTGCCAGTGTTTGACTTACGAATTTTGGGGCACAGTGGCTAGTGCCACATATAAATATTTATGATTATTTCTTCTTGGTGGATCAACCCTTTTATTAATATATAGTGTCCTTCTTTGTCTCTTTTAACAGCTTTTGACTTAATGTCTATTTTGTCTAATATTAGTATAGCTACCCCAGGTCTCTTCTGGTTACTATTTGCATGGATTGTCTTTTTCCATTATTTCACTGTTAACCTATTTGTGCCTTTGGGTCCAAGTTGAGTCTCTTAAAACATACAGTTATAGCGTGCTTTTTTTTTTTTTTTTTTTTAAATCCATTTTGCCAATCTGTGTCTTTTGATTGGGGAGTGTGGCAGTTTGATATTATTTATGAATTCCAAAAAGAGATATTGATTATGTTTGTAAACCGGTCTGTTCCTTTGGGAGTGATACCCTTTGATTGTATTAAATTCAAACTAGATTATGTTAAGATTAGGGCTTTGATTTGACCACATCATTAGGGTGTGCAGAATTGAGTCCCTGCCCCTTTGGTGGGCTATATAAACGGACACTCAATCAAGGAGGCAGAAGCAGATATGCAAGAAAAGGAATGGAGCTCCATAAACATGGAAGAGGATCTTGTGGCCCCTGGAAGAGAGATGAGCCATTAGCCTGACAGTTTACAGCTGACCTGGTGAAGAGACCAGAGCAACTCAGCCCAGAAAGAATAAGCCCTCTAGCCACAGCTGAGATTTGAAACTAGGCCCTTGAAGATGTAAGAGGAAGAAGAAGGCTGAACCCTCTCAGATATTGCCTGCCATCTTTTTCAACATGTGGTAACAGATTTTGGGTGAGAAATCAACCTTGAGTTGGACTCTTTAGGGCATTGTAATTGTAAGCTTTTACCTCAAATAAAATCCCTTTACAAAACCCAACAGATTTCTGGTACTTTGCATCAGCACCTCTTTGGCTGACTAATATAGGGAGGTTAATCTATTAACATTCAATATTATTATTGTAAAGGCAGTACTTAATTCAGCCATTTTGTCCTTTGCTTTTTATATGTCAAATCTTTTTTTTTTTTTATCTTTCTTTTCCTTTACTGCAGCCTCCTTTCCAGTATAGTTGATCTTCTGTGATGTATCTGACTGACCCCCTTTCTCATTTTTGCTTCTGTATATTTTTAAAATGCACTCTTTGTTGTTACCCTGGGGTTTGTATTGTACAACTTACGTCTGTAACCTACTAATTTGTAAAGATACCAACTTAATTTCAATAGCACACATGTTCCCTTCGCCCATATCCCTGTTTCCCCTCTTTATGTTGTTTTTGTCCCACATTACTTCTTTATATTAAATTATTTATATATTATGTGATCCATTATCAGGAAACACAACTTTTTCTTATTCAATTGTATTCTGACATCATAGGAATTAAAAAGTAAAGTTATATATTGAGGAAAACAGCACTATTGGGTTTTGCTTTCACCTATTTAGTTAACATTACTGAAGATTTTCACTCCTTCCCACTGCTCCAAGCCATTGTCTCCTGTCTTTTCCTTTCAACCTGAAGAACTCCCTTTAGCAATTCTTGTAGGACAGGTCTTTTGGTAATGAACTCTGTTTCTGTTTATCTACGAATGTTTTAAACTCTCTCATATTTTTGAAGGACAGTTTTGCCACATAAAGAATTCTGAGCTGACAGATTTTCTTTTTCAATACAATAAATATATCATACTTCTGCCTTCTCATCCCCATGGTTTCTGATGAGAAATTAGCACTTAGTTTTATTGTGGTTCCCTTGTACAGAGTAGGTTTGTTGGGGTTTATTCTGTTTGGAACATGATGCACTTTTTGAGCATATATATTTATATCTTTCATAAGAGTTGGAATATTTTTGACCATTATTTCCTCAAATATTCTTTCTGCCCCTTATCCTCTCTTCTTCTGGGACTCAATGATGCATATGTTTGTACAATTAATGTTGTCAAGTCCCTGAGATACTCCTCAATTTTTCCTATTCTTTCCCCTATCTGTTCTTTTGACTCTATGATTTCAACTGTACTGTCTTCTAGTTGGCTGATTTTTTCTTCTGCCTGTCAAAACTGCTGTTGAATGCCTCTAGTATATTTTTAACCTACATTATTGTAGTCCCCATAATTTCTGTTATTAAAAAATCTTCTTGTTCTTCTTTTTGCTCACATATTGTCTTAATACCCTTTAGCTCTATATTTGCCATTAGTTTATTTCTATCCATATTTTCCTTTATCTCCTTCACTTATTTAGGAGATTTGTCTGAACTTTTTTGATTAGTTGTACCAAATTCTTTGTCTCTTCTGAAGTTTCGTTTCCTTGACTGAGACAAATCTTCCTGCTTCTTAGTATGGATTTAACTTTTTGCTGATGTCTGGGAGTCTGTTTTTTTTAGGAAGTACTGGGACTTGAACATGGGACCTCATACCTGGGAAGCAGGAGTTCAACCACTGAGCTACACCCGCTCCCCTGGGCATCTGACTATTTTGATTTGCTAAGTCTGAAGGTTCGTCTCTCCCTTTTGACCAGGATTTTACTGTAATTTTGGTTGTGTGTTCAGGTTCTTCTTTGATGCCTGGTCCAATTTATACTTTCCCATTAGGGTATCCCACCTAGGGGATATAAGGGGTCAATCTAGAAAGGCCTGTTTTTCATTTAGGTAATCCAGCAATCAGAGAATGGGTTAAGCGTGTGTACCTCTTGCCAACAGTTCTGCCAAGGTATATATTTTTCCTGGTGGCACTTTCGTATGCAGTACTCCTTAGCCACTTTGTGTTCTACTCTAGGTCTCTGTGGATTTGGCTTCCTGTACATGGATATGCGTGGGGTTCTAACACATTGCTGTGAGTGGCTCTATGGTCTACATCTGTGGCAGGAGGGACCTGTGCCATGCTGCTTCTTGGTGACTCTTAAGATGTGTTGGACCATGTGAAGAGGGGGTCTGGAACGGCATGTCCAAGACATACATCTTCTACCTGTTTTTCAGGGTTTTTTTTCTTTTAAAAGAAAGATTCAGCATTATAGAGTCCTTCTCCAGTCTCTATCATCTTCCAGAGTTCCAAGCAAGTGGGATTTGTCCTTTTATTAACTGTTCCTGAGGGGAGACTTTTCCAGAATAGGGAAATCCATAGAGACAGAAAGCAGAAGAGTGGTTTCCGAGGGCTAGAGAGAGGGGAATAGGGAGGAGGGAGAAATGGGGAGTGACTGCTTTTGGGTACAGAGTTTCCTTTTGAGATGATAAAAATGTTTTGGAACTAGACAGAGGTTATGGTAGCACAACACTATGAATGTACTAAAAGCCAAGGAATTATGATATATGGATTTTTATTAAGTCACTGTTAACCTATGTTTACACTAAGCAGCCACTGAATGATACTGAAAGCGTATATTAGTAGTACTTGAAAGTTCAGACTATAATGACTCATCTTCATTTTCTAATGAATTTTCTTTTTTGCTGCCCATCCATATATAGGCATCTTTCTCTATATGATTACTGGTGGCTCCAAATACAGAATTTGACCATTATAATATTTACAAACAGGTACTTTGTTCTAAAAAGAGTAAAAATCTGTAGTTTAGAAAGGTGGGGGTGTGAACAAAATTTTGCTACATTGTTTACTTTTTGGTGCCCTGCCTTAATCAATATACTTCCCCACTCCCCCACCCCCTGCCAATGAAGATTTTTCAGGCTTAAAATGGAAGCTGAAAGAGTCAACTGGATTCAAACCTGCAAATAATGGGCAAGCATTTGCTCATAGAACAGACTTTTTAAGTTAAAAAGAAACATTCAAATACATTCATCTAGCAAGAAACACCACAGTATAGCAGGGCAAAAACTGTTTTTGAAAGGAAGAATTCCAATTCTGCCACTACTATTTGCCCTTAACTCACATGAAACATTTCTTCTGAGTCATACTACATTGCTTCTGAAGTTTTTTGTGTGTGAGATTAAAAATGATGATTTATATAAAAATATCACTTGCACTGGAGACTAAAACTGGTATATTCTGGTGGTAGCACTGTCAGTGTTTAGAGGAAGCAAGACAACAGCCTACTCATGGAAATATCAGATATTATATACAAGGGTCTTTGAGAAAGGTTCTCTAAACACAAATGTGATTGCATTCCAGAGATCAACCAGTGTCGTCTTGCCAAAAAGTAAATGGCATCCCTATCAAAGGCAGGAAGTATTTGGCTCAGGATCTAGTGGGGGAGAATTGTGAGAACTTAAGTAGGGATGTTCATGAGAAAGGTTCAGTGGGCTGAAGTTGCAAACACAATCTCTGAAAGTAAGATGATGGAATATATAAAGTTTTAGAGTACTCCAAGGTACAATATAATTTGGAAAGGTATAAAGTTTTATTTCTATTTTTGTAAAATATCTTTGAATTAAAAATTTAAGGAGAAATAAAACAAAAAAATCCCAGTTAATATAAATTATTAACAGCGTAGCATCCAGAAGACTATTGAAGAATCCCACACTAATACCACGATACTAAACACTATAATGATCCAATGGGTAATAAATTGTTCTCTGAGTCTGCCTATACAAGATTAAGCAAGATACCTTCACCAAACAACTAAACTGAGTGGAGTCAATGACTTATATAAAGGGCAGAGATTTGTTTTCAGTTTTGAGAACTGACATATCAGTGCTTTTATATTTTTAAAATTCTGATAACTGGAGTTAAAAAAAAAAAAAAGGATGAAGAACATAGTTGGATTTTTTGTTTGTTTGTGTAGTTTTTGTTTAGGTTTAGATTTGTTTCATGCAATAAAACTAATTAAAACTATCTTTAAAAAACAGTATCACAATAACAAACAAGTAATAGGTTCTTACATGTTAAGTAACACTGAATCTAGTTAAATTTTTTTTTAATTTTACAATAAGGAAACTGAGGCTCAGAAAGATTCATGACTGTATTAGGTCACCCAGTAAATTTTATTTGGTTCCATTATCTAATAAAACTGCCATTATACCTGATAATCATGTCTCTACTTTACACTGAGATTTTAATTAAGGAGAACATTTTGTGTCCTTGTGTCATCACTTTGGACCTTCCTTTCCCATGAAAATTAGGTATTGGCAGTAAGAACTGAGCTTCAATGCCCTCTAGTGCTGATCCTGGAGAAAGAGTCTCAGATTCCAAAAATGGGCAATTCTCCTGGCATATAGAACAGCTTACAACCCCTATCCAAATAATGTAATGAAACAAGATACAAGTGGCATATACACAGAGGTATATATGTTAAAGATGACTCTTGTTTTCTTTGGGAGATGAGACTTTGAGAGGTTTTACTTTCTTTTTAAACTTTTTAGAAGTCTTTTTTTACATTTTTCTATATTGTTTGAATTTTTGTAAAACTTTTAAAAACAAATGAAAACATAAGTGGAAGAGTCATTTGAATAGTCCAGGGGAGGATAGACAGGTAGACTTCCCTATTGCATAGCTTCAGAGAAAGAGTTATAGAGCTACACAGCTTAGGGTCTTATGTTACATTATGAGAAAGCTGGGTCAGAGATAAAACAAATCTTTAAATCGAGAAAAAATGGAGCTAAAGGTAAGGGACCTCATTGTCTTTGGATGTACCTTAGGTTCCACCAATAGGTGATATGCTGCTACATATGTGCAAGTCTTTTTAAACCAAAAAGCATTTAACCAATGCATGGTATTCAATATTAGATGTTTAAATGAGATTCTAAAAGAAAGAAACCAAAGTAGGAATGGCTGTAGAGGCTTGAGACTAAAATGAAACTTTGCTAAGATGACAGATTCAGGCAATGATGATTGATATGCAGATTAGAGACTATATAAATGTCTCATATAAATTGCTATGAGGACATTTCTTAAAATTATAGTTGAAATGACACTTAAGTATACTGCTTTCAGTTATGAGCCCTGACTGATTACTCTTCTCTACATTTTACTAGGGCAATAAAGGGATCAGTATCCCAGATCTGTATTAAAAAATAAAGTTGCCAAGACCAATGCCCTATAGTCCTCCACTTAACCCAAGAATCAGGATTTTTGTCACAATGAAAGGCAAAACATATGAAAAACAATTTAAAAGTTAATACTAAAATTCTCTCCACAAAACACTAAGAGGAACCAATAATAGTCTGACCTAAAAATGTTCTTCTAATCTATAAAGTAGTCTATCTAAGGAGATCAAAGAATTACAAGTTAATCACCTCAATAGGAAAATGATGCTTCAGAGAACAGGATAACAAATCTAATATATTGTAAAGGTAGAAGAGTTATAATTGAAACAGGTAAAATAACTTATTAATAATATAGTTAGAGAGGTCTAGATTTTTCATCTTTCTCCCCGTGCCTAAAGCACGAGTCTATGTAGGAATGGCAGTACTCTCTTCTTGGGACACCTCAAGGAGATTTATGGCATGAAAGATCATTTGGTTCTAGGCCAAAATTTTTCACAAAACAAAACACAACTCTTACCTGGGCCAGAAAACATTATAAAAGGCTGGTTAATGATCCTGGGGAGTACTGCTACATTCTCTAATGGAGTGGCAAGAATCCCAAGAGTACATGGGCAGTGCCTAGTGAAGGAGGACAGATCAATATGCCAGGCCCTTGATACTGATGCTTGTACTTATGAACCTGGTTCTTGTGAAATTGAAATTTATATATTGCCTAAGAGTTACCTCCTGAAAACCTCCTTGTTGCTCACATGTGGACTCTCTCTAAGCCAAACTCAGCATATAAACACACTACCTTCCCCACAGGTGTAGGACATGACTCCTGGGGATAAGCCTCCCTGGTACCGAGGGATTATTACCAAGCACTGACTAACGATGCATCTGGAAAAAGTCCTTGACCAAAAGGGGGAAATATTAAAAACAAATGAGTTTTTATGGCTAAGGATTTCAAGGTGAGTCAGGAGGTCATTTCAGAGGTTATGCTTATGCACGTCTTAGGATCTCACTGCCTGCCGTGGTAAACAGTGCCTCAAGCAGGGGGGCTCCTGAGGGCTCTAGAGACATCTAGACACTATAGGCAGGGCAGACAACCCCAGGAATTCGGCACCCTGTCAGTAGGCCTTACCTTGGAATATATGATAACCTAGCCCCCCAATGTATTGGAGTTGGACTCATTTAAAATTTTCCTATACATGGTTCTTATGTGTCTTTTATTTGAACCTATAATTAGCACTACACCCATTAAATATGTGCCCTAGAGACTTAAATCTTCCAGCTGTTTATACACTAGTTTAGCCCTGAATCTCAGTAGAGTTGCAGCCAACACCTACCCTCTAGTTCACTGGACTTAGCCAGGACAACTAAGAAAAGGATGATGATGGACAATGTCCATTCCCCAAAACAGAGTATCTACAACTGCAAGCAAGACAGTTCCACTCAAGCTCATAGAACATCTAAGTGCCTATCACCC
>JAKSZT010054395.1:2201352-2246257 GCA_026826555.1 Tolypeutes matacus | reverse complement strand
TATAAAAATTTCAGCAAGATTTTTGTAGATATAAATGAGTTACACTAAAAGTTATATGGAAAAGAACAGAGAACTTGGAAACAGAGCCACACAAATATGCCCAAATGATTTCTAACAAAGGCGCAAAAGCAATTCAATGAAGGAAAGACAGCCTTTTCAACTATTGGTCCTGGAGCAAATGAACAACCACAAGTGAAAAAAAGGAACCTTGACCAAAAATTAACTCAAAATGGATCACAGACTTGTATGTAAAATGTAAAAATGTAAAACTTAGGAAAAAAAATAAGAGAAAATCTTTGGGATCTAGGGCTAATCAAGTTCTTGGACTTGACACCTAATGAGCAATCTATAAAAGGAAAAACTGATAAATTGCACATTTACTCTGCAAAAGACTTCATTATGAGGATGAACAAACAAGTAACAGAGTAGGAGAAAATATATGCATACCCATGCAACAAAGCAGAAATATCTAGAATATGTAAAGAACTCTCAAAATTCAAAGGTAAAAAAGGAAATATTCCAATTAGAACATGTGCAGAAAACATGAACAGACATTTCACTGAAGAGGATATACAGATAGTAAATAAGCACATAAAAAGATACTCATTAGACATTAGAGAAATGCAAATTAAAACCACAATAAGACTTCCCTAAACGGTATCAGAATGGCTAGAATGAAAAATAGTGACAGTACCAAATATTGGCAAGCATGCAGAGAAACTAGATCACTTATAACATGCTGGTAGAAATGTCAAATAATACAGTCATTTTGGAAGAGTTTGGCAGTTTCTTAATAAACTGAACATACAACTATCATATAATTCAGCAACTGCCCTCCTGAGCATTTATCCAGAAATGAAGAATTTTGTTCTTCATTGGTTCTTTAAAAAGATCAACAAAATTGATATTTAGCTAGAGTAACAAACAAATAATAAAAGGTACAGGACTCAAATCACAAAAATCAGAAATGAAAAGGGGACATTACCACCAACCCCACAGAAATAAAAAGCACAACAAGAGGATACTATGGACAATTATATGCCAATAAATTTAACAACCTAGATGAAATGGACAAATTCCTAGAAATTCACAAACTACCAGGAAGCAGATGTGGCTCAATCGATAGGGCTCCCGTTTACCATATGGGAGGCCCCGGGTTCGATTCCCAGGGCCTCCTGGTGAAGGCAAGCCAGCCCGTGCGGCGTGGTGAGCTGACGCAGCAGGACGACCCAACAAAGGGAGACAAGCAGACACAGAAAAACGCATAGCAAATGGACACAGTGAGCACAAGCAGCAAGGGGGGGGGTAAATAAATAAATAAATAAATGAATAAAATATTAAAAAAAGAAATTCACAAACTACCTAAAAAGACTCAAGAAGAAATAGATGATATCAATAGACCAATAACAAGTAAAGAGATTGAACCAGTAGTCCAAAACCTCCCAGAAAGCCCAAGACCAGAAGGCTTCAATGGCAAATTTTACCAAACATTCAAAGAATACAAATCCTTCTTAAACTCTTCCAAATTACTGATGAGGCAGGAAGACATCCTTATTCATTCTATAAGAACAGCATCACCCTCATACCAAAATTAGATAGAGATATCACAAGAAAAGAAAATTATAGACCAACATCCCTTATGCATATATGTGATGGCTTGATTCTTTTTGGCTCCCAGAAAATTATATTCTTGAATTTGTCCAATACTGTGAGTGTGAACCTATTGTAAACCTTTGATTTGATTAGATTCAATTAAGGGCTATTTGTTTAGATTACACCAGTACAATGTAGCTCAGGGTGGGTCTAAATCCTTTTACTGGAGTCCTTTATAAAACTGGAATTTGCAGAGCTGCAGACACAGAGAAAAACTCCCAGACCTGAGAAGGAAAGCTAAGGATGTAACAGCAATAAATAATCCAAAAAGGAAATAAAATAAAAAAATTGTATTTACAACAGCAACTGAAAAAGCAAAATATCTAGGAATAAATTTAACCAAGGTTGTAAAGGACTTAGATGCAGATAAGTACAAATTGTTACTGAAAGAAATTTAAAAAGACCTAAGAAATGGAAAGATGCTCCATGCTCACAGATCGGAAGATTTAGTATCATTAAGATGTCAATACTACTCAAAGTGATTTACAGAATCAATGCAATTCCAACCAAAATTTTAACAGCCTTCTTCACAGAAATGGAAAGGCTAATCATCAAGTTCACATGTCAGGTCAAGGGATCCCGAATAGTCAAAACTATCTTGAAAACATTGGAGGACTCAACACTTGCCAACTTCAAAACCTATTCCAAAGCTGTAGCAATCAAAACAGTGTGTTACTGGCACAAGGACTGACCAGCTAAATTCAGGAGAAAGTAGAGAGGGACAGGCAGTTTCACCATCTTGCCTTGCCACGAGGCAGGAATCCAGATCTGCGAGCCACTGATCTTTGGTGAGAAAGCCTCTCTGATGATGCCTTGATTTGGACATTTTAGCAGCCCTGGAACATAAGCTTTATATATCCAAATTTTATAATTTTCCATTATAAAAGCCAATCCATTTCTGGTACTTTGCATTGGCAGACCTATGGCAAACTAAGACAATGGGTGTCAGGGTTCTGTTTGAGGTGATAGGAAAGGTCTGGTAATGGATGGTGGTGAGGGTAGCAAAACACGTGAATATGATTAATCCCACTGAATGTTATACTTGTAAAGGGCTGAGATGGGAAAGTTTATGTCATATATATGTTTCTACAATTTTAGAAGAAAAAAAAAAAAAAGAGCTAATAAAAAGGGAATAACAATTAAATGCAACATATCCTAGACTGAGTCTAATAATGGAGAAAAGCCTCAAATATGAAAAAATTTGGAATATATATTATAACTTTATATCAATGTTAAATTTCCTGAACATAACTGTACTTAAGGTGGTTACATAGTGAATATCTGTGTATTATGTGTTCAAGGAGCACAATGTACCCTCAAATGTTTAGAAAACAGATTGATAAAAAGATAGATGGATGGATGGATGGATGGATGGATGGATGGATGGATGGATGGATATAATGATACTACAAATAAGGCAAAATGTTCAAGTTGTTGAATCTGGGTACCTGGGGAGGTGGTATGTTGGAGTTCTCTATATTGTTTTGATATTACTTTTGCAAGTGTCTTCCAAGTCTGAAATTATTTCAGAATAAAAAGTTTAAGGGTAAAAAAAGTGAAAGTTTAAACAACCATTCCAATCATTGAATACCACTCAGCAATAAAATGGAATGAACTATTGATAACCACAACAACCTGGATGAATCACCAGAGAATTATGCTTAGTGAAATAAAGCCAATGCCCAAAGGTTATATACTGTATATTTCCATTTATATATTATTCTTAAACTAGCAAAATTCTAGAAATGGAGAGCAAATTAGTGGTTATCAGAGGTTAAGGAGAGGTGGGGATTGGGAGGGAAATGGGCGTGTCTATAAAAGGACAACATGAGGGATCTTTGTGGTGACTGAAATGTTTTGTCTTTTGACTTTATCAGTGTCGATACTGTGGTTGTGATACTGTATAGTTGTGTAAGATGTTACCATTGGGAGAAGTTGGGTCAAGAGTACATGGGATTACTTTCTATTATTTCTTAAAACTGCTTGTGACTCTACAATTACCTCAAAACAAAAAGTTTAAATAAAAAATTGAATATAATCAAACTCAGTAATCACTTCCTCCTTGATATGTGCATTTTGTATCCCTCCATACTCAGACTATTTTTCTCTATAGAAAATTTTTCTATATTTTCTTCTAAAAATTAAGACTTTTCCTTCCATAATTGAGATTTTATTGGTTGTTTGAGGTTCAGTACAGAGACACTATGAACAATTAATACACAATTCTTACTGTTTATACCAATAATCTAGAAAGCTATGTAGTTGTAATTATTTTCTAAAGTTATTCCAGTGACTTTTGAGCTTAAAATTTGGAGGCAAATTTTCCTTAAGAGGCTATCAAGTACCAATATCTTCAAATGTTGATAAATTGTTGCATCACTAAGTTTCACTAATTCACAGCTTAATATCATACATACTACATATTCAAAATCTCAATCTTCCACAGCATATAATTAAGATTTTAGGAAAGCTGGACAATTTTTGTCCAGCACACAATTCTGACAGGGAAAGCCAAGATCAGGGAAAAGTTTTCTTTAAGAAAATATTCTAAAAAATAACATGACAAGAGATTTTTAAATGTTCAAAACATATTAAATGCGTAACTGTGATTTCCAATTGCCATTTAGTATGTACTATGTTATAGGATACGAAAACTGCCTGCCCAAACTTATAAAATGTTAATTTGACACCCAAGACCATCAAAGTCTCCCTTAATTCAATATCCCACTGATTTCTTGTTATACTAAAAAATAAACAAGCAAATGACTTTACCACTTAATAAAAAGCATTTACACTTAAAACATGGGACAAAACGGGATTCCCTCCTTCTTAAAATGTTTCTAGAACACTAAGAAACTTGCATTTACAAAACAGTTGATAAAAATATTCCTCTGTGTTGTACAAGGGACACAGAAGGATCACTAATAAGATATTGTATACAATATTAAACAGGCCTGGGTCTTTCTTTCCTGCGTCATCAGAAGCTAGACTCTTCTTGATTTTAGTTTCTCCATTTCCTGCAGATAAACTTTAGTTTCTTGGTTAGCCACTTCAACCAGTTTATTCTTTGCTCCTCTTCCCCACCCCCAACTACCTTTTTTGTTCTTTTGCAATTTTTGTCTTAAGATATATCCTTTTCCTGCTGCCTTTTATGGCTTCATTTCCACTTTTGCACGAGCAGGTTTAGCTGACAACTCCAACAATCTCCTCTTGGTTTCTTCTTTCACTGCTCCTCCAGGTGAACTGATCTTCTTGGGCATCTTGACTGCGAGGAGGGTGCATGCCAAGTACCTGCACACCAGGGTGTGCCAAGAACTTTGAGGAAGATGGGCTGCCTGGCCATTGATGCTCTTAGTCACCAGAGCTGCTGGGATCCTAAGTGTTTTCTTTTACAGTCTCGAATCTCCTAGAATTTATTGTGGATCAAGGGATGAAAGAGGAATGCAGGTTCTTTTTTTTATATATAGATAATCAATTATCCCAACAGTTCTTTCTTTCCATTGGCTGAAATGTCACCAGTCTATAACAAGATATACGTATGCATGGATCTCTTTCTATGCTCAGTTCTTTTTCCATCTCTTCCAGTTGTTTAACCTTATGTCAATACCAAACTGCTATAAATACTGTAGTCATAGATAGTCTTGATATTTGGTATTGCAAATTCCTTTGTCCTTCCTCTTTAGGAGTATCTTTGCTATTCTAGGCCGTTTTCTCTTCTACACAAAGCTTAAGATTGTCTGATTTTATGGAAAAAAATACTAGCTATTTTATTAAAATGGCACTGAATCTATAAATATATCTGGGGAGAACTGAAAAAATCATTATGATAGTGTTTGTATTGAGGAACACGGTATATCTCTCCATTTAGGCCTAAATTATTTTAAATCTTTCAATAAAGTTTCACAACCTTCTAGAATAAAGGCTTGCAAATCTAGTTACATTTGTTTCCAGGTACCTATTTTGTTACTGAAAATGTTTTAAACTTTTATATTTTTATTATTGTATATAAGATTCAAAATGACCTTTGCTAGACTATTTTAATAATTTCAATAATTGTTGGGAAGCGGCTGTAGCTCAATCAGTAGGGCTCCCGTTTACCATATGGGAGGCCCCGGGTTCGATTCCCGGGGCCTCCTGGTGAAGGCAAGCCTGCCGGCACGGCATGGTTAGCTGACCCAGCGAGCACAAGCAGCAAGGGGGGGATAAATGAATAAATAAATAAAAATCTTAAAAAAAAAAAAATAATAATAATAATTGTGTGTATTGAGTTTCCTATATGGAGTAATCAATGATGTTTGTTTCTCTTAATCATTCTAACTTCTAATAACTTTATTTGTTTTTCTTTATCTTTTTTTATTTCTGAATGTGTTGTCTAAAAACTCTGGTACAATATGGATAGGAAGTGATCATGAGCATCCCTACTGTATCCAATTTTAACGAAGATTAGTTAAATCTTTTTCACTAATATTTTCTGTAGCTTCTTTGCAGATACCCTTTATCAGGTTAAAGAAGTTCTATTTCCAGTTTGCTAAGAGTTTTAGCTATTAAATTCTTTTCTGCATCAATTCAGATGACGAAATAATTTGTCTTCATCTGTTAAAGTGGTTTAAATGATATGAATATATTTTCTAATGATGAACCAATTTTGTACTCCTGTAATAAACTCAAGCTACGATAAATTACAAAATTATACCTTTTTTAGAAATAGGTTTTTGGCTTAAATTTGCTAATTTTCACTTGGAATTTTCTGTTTCTATATTTATGAGTAGGACAGTACAATTATAGGCCATTGTCATATTCTATCTGATTTCGGTACGAAGATTATACTAACTTCATAAAATGAGTAGTAGTATATATTAGTATATACTAATCACATCTAAATGTAGTGGTTTAAAGCAACAAATATTTGTTTTCTTACAGTTTCTGTGGGAAGGGAGTTTGGGAATGGCTTAGTTGGTTAGGTTCTGGCTAAGGGTTTCTTATGAGGTTTCACTCAGGATGTCAGCAGGGACTGCAGTATAGGCTTCCGAGATGGTTTACTAACAGACTGTTGGCAAGAGGCCTTAGTTCCTAACAAAACAGGCCTCTTCATAGGCTCTTCCTATCTTTTCTCAGGCTGAGTAATTCAAGAAAGAGTGAGGAGGAAGTGGCTTTTATGACCTATTTTTCTGAAGTCATACACTGTCACTTGAACTTTTAAAGGTTTGTTAGGTCCAGCCTCTACTCAAGGGGAGGGGAATTAGACTCCATGTCATGACAGGAAAAGTAACAAAAGAGTTTTCGAACACATTTAAAAACTACAATAGAATACTTCCAACTTTTGTCTAAAAGAGAAAAGAGTTTGTTTAAGATTGGAATTATATGCTCTTTGAATGTTTGGTAATTTCATGTTTAAAACTACAAGGGCTTGGTATTTGTTTTGCAGGCAGTTTTTTAAGAGCTGACTCCATTTCCTTAATAATTAAAGGACAATGAAGTTGCCCGTTTTTTCTAATTATGGATATTTAAATTTTCCTTAGAATTTACACATTGCATTCAATTTTTAAAAGTTACTGGTATGAGAGTTGCTTATAATATTCCCCTATTTTAGTCTCTGCTGTATCCATAGTTGTGTCTAATTGTTCAATTCCTAATATCATTTGCATCCCTTTTTCTTTTCTTGTTTTTTTCAAGATTTATTTATTCTCCTCCCCCCCCCACCTCCACCATTGTCTGCGGTCACTGTCTAGTCTCTATGTCCATTTGCTGTGTCCTCTCTGTGTCTAATCGTCTTCTCTTTAGGAGGCACTGGGAACTGAACCTAGGACCTCCCATGTGGAAGAGAGGTGCTCAATCACTTGAGCCACCTCAGCTCCCTGGTTTGTTCTATCTCTCATTGTCTTTCCCTTTTGTGTCTCTTTTGTTGCATCATCTTGTGTCAGCTCGCCATGCCTGCCCATCACGCCAGCTCGCCTTCTCCGGGAAGCACCGGGAACTGAACCCTGGACCTCCCATGTGGTAGGCGGAAGCCCAATCACTTGAGCTTCCCTTTTATTTTTATATATAATCTAAAATTTCCCCCTTTCAACCACATTCAAATAGTGCTGTTAATTATGCACTACTTTGCCATCACCACCACTACCATCCATCAGCCAAACTTTTCCACTGTCAAAAATAGAAACTCTGTATATTTTAAGCCTTAACTCCCCATTCCTTATACCTACTGCGTCTCCTAGTAACCTATAATCCGGATTCTGACTCTAAAAATTTGCTTATTATAATTCTTTCCTATCAATGAGATTATATCATATCTATCCGTCTGAGTCTGGCTTATTTCAATAGACATCGTGATGTCTTCAAGGTTCAACCATCTGGTCACATGTATAATTCCTTTTTACAGCAGAATGTATTACATTGCGTATGTATACCACATTTTGTTTATCCATTCATTGGTATAGGAATTCACCTGAATAAGCAAAATCAACTAAATAACCACAATTCCATTATGTCACCTAAAGAAAATCAACAATTCCACAATATAATATAGTATGCATTCACGTTTTCCCTCATTATCTCAAGAACATCTTTTAACCCCCAGAACTAGATCAAATATAGACTCATACATTGTAACTGGATGTTACATCTTTTGCTCAGAATATTTCCTCCATCTTTTTTCTCCTCTATGATATTCACTTTTTTTCCCCTTGATAACCTGGCATTTTTATTTTGGCCCACCATTCTCTCTAATTTTTTAAATAAAATTTTATCAAAGTATGTATTCATATATGAACATACACAAATCATAAGTGTATAGTAAAAGTTGTGAACTTAAGTAGTTGAAAGGGAAAGTCCAAGGTCATGTATATTACTAGAAGGAAAGCTAAAAATCTGTAACATGGGACTGTATAAGACAGTCAAAGCTCATGTAAAACATGAATATGGGTGATACTGCATATATAAGACTTTTTGCAAAATATAAATACACATATACTAGAGAGGAGGAAAAAGAATAGCAGCTATGTATGGCAGGTGAGGCATTGAGAGATTGAGAGGAGATGAGTTTTGTTTGTTATTATTATTGGAATAATGAAAGTACTCTAGGAATGACTGGGGTGATGAATGCACAAATATGTGATTACACTGAATACCACTGATTGTACACTTTGGATGCATTTATGCTTTATTAATATATATCAATAAAATTGATTTGTTAAAAAAAAGTTTTGAACTTATAAAACAAACATGTATATCATCATAGAGGACACCCATACATCATCCTACCACCAACACCTTGCATTATTGTGAAACATTTATTACAAACTATAAAAGAGAATCATCAAAATATTACTACTAACTATAGTCCATATCTTACATTTGGTGTATTTCCCCCCAACCCACCTGATTATTAACAACCTGTATTAGTATTATACATTTGTTATAGTTCATGAGAGAATGTTCTCATATTTGTCCTGTTAACTGCAGTCCATCTTCTGCCACTGTATTCCCTGAGTTATATAGCACCATGTTTTGTACAGTCTATTCAAAGTGTAGACCCAGTGGCTCTCACTTTCATCAGAGAGTTGTGCTTTCATCACCTCAGTAAATTTTAGAACATTTTCATTACTCCAAAAAGATTTTTCTTTTTCTTTCCTTTTTATTAGTTCTCCAGTAATTAGCAAGGGACAATGTCAATTACATATTCTTTAATCCTCACTCTCAATCATTCATATATTAAAAGAGATCCATTATTCCTTGTGTCTGCCTTCCTCCAACGTACAATTATACCAAGACTTACTCTAATCCTTTCCCATACCCTTCCTTTCACCTAAGGAGTCCTTGCACTGTTTACTAATTATGGACTATTGCACATTATTAGCCTTTTAGGTCTTAAATGCAAGGCAGAAGAGAATGTCCCTAGGCGTGAACAGCACATAAGGAAAATCTCAGCTAGGCCAATGAACTGCCAGACTGATGACATAGGAGAAAGGAGAAAACACAGTAAGCCTGGATTTGTATATACAACATCTTGGTCTCTCTTGGTAAAGAGGAAATTAAAATAAAGGTATTTTCTATTAGGAAAGGAATTAGAAAAATAGCCTTAATGGTAATATGCAGTAAATTATAAGAGCAACAAGAAGGCTCTGATCACTTCCATCCAAAACAAATGAGCAAAATAAAATATACCAAAACCAAATAATTAAAAAACCCTCCCAAATAATAAGAGCTATCACACACTGGTGCCAAAACACTGTATTTTATATACATTGCCTCATTGAATCCTTATAAAATGAGATAAAAAGAAAATACCAATATGGAAATAAGATGAACCATAATTAAATCTAGGCCTGTCTTATTACAAAGCCATTTTCTCACTAGGTACCAATATCAGATACCAGAAAGACCTAATTGCACAATTTAGAGAAAAAATGTATATTAAAACAGTGAATGAAGGAACTCATTTACATGTAAGCAGAATGATACAGAGTAAAAGAAGCTGACAACATTAATACCCTTATCTCCTGAAGAATATAAAAAAAAAAACTAACGTAAGAATTTCTCAGTTATTAACTGGCAAGACTACAATATTTACTTGTACTTCTCCCTTTGGTTTACCTGTTTTTCCCTTCATGTACATTGAAGCTCCATTATTAGGTGCATATACATATTTAGGATTTCATGTCTTCTTGACAAATTGGCCTTATACCATCATCAAATGTCTCTCATTATCACTGGTAATACTTTTTCTTTGATATGAATATAGCCTCCAGCTTTCTCAAGATTTCAAATGATTAGTACATCTTTTCCCATCCTTTCACACCTCCTCTGTGTCTTTATATTTAAATCGCACCTCTTATAGTAGATAGCACATAGTTGGGCCTTGCCTTTTTTATCCAGTCTGAAAATTTCTATCTCATAACTGAAGTGTCTAGTTCATTTATATTTTAGGTAATTACTACTATGCTTGGCTTTAAGTTTACCATTTTGATTTGTTTGTTTTACCTATCCTTTGTTTCTCCTTTACTTGCCTTCTTTTGGATTAATCTGATATTCCTTAGTATTCCATTTTGTTACCTCTCTTGGCTTTTTAGCTGTATTACTTTGTTCAGTGGTTGCTCTGGGGGTTACAATATGTATCCTTAACCAATCACAGTCTACCTAATATACTACTTCATTATCTTACAATACAATTCAAGTTACCTTCCTACTATTCTGCATAATACTGTGATATGTCTTTTACTTCTATATGTCTCAGATTGAGCACATTATCTCTTTTTTTTTTTAAAGACTTATTTATTTACTTTATCCATTTTAAATCCCCCTTCCCCATTTGCTGTTTTGTGTCCATTCGCTGGGCAATTCTCTGTGTCTGTTTCCTGCCATCTCGTCTCATCCTTCTCCTCCAGTCTTCACCAGGATTCGATCCTGGAGACTTCCCATGTACGAGAGAGGTGTTCTGCCACCTGTGCCACCTCGGTTCCTGGTTTTCAGAGCTTTCGGAGCATCTCGTCTTGTCTCTCCCCTGTTACATCATCATCTTGCTGCATGGCTCCCGGGGCCTGGTGGCTCACTGGCACACAGAGCCTGGCAGCCCATGCCTTATATATATATATATATATATATATATATTTTTTTTTAAATTTTAATTTTACTGGGAGGTCCCGGGGATGGAACCTAGGTCCCTCCATATGGCAGACGGACGCCCAACCATTTGAGCCACATCCGTCCCCCACATTATCATTTTTGCTTTAAATAGGGAATTATCTTTTACAGAAAATAAGAAAAAAAAATATGCCGTTTTATATTTCATTTACCTACATAAAGGCCAATTCTAGCCCATGTCATTCCTTCATAGATCTGAGTTTCTGACTGATGTCAGTTTCCTTCAGCCTGAAGGCCTTCCTTTAGCATTATTTGTAGGGAAAGTCTGATTGTGACGCGTTATCTTAAATTTTGTTCATGTGAAGATATCTATTTTGCTTACACTTCTGAAAGGTATTTTTGCTAATTTAGAATTTCAGATTGATAGTTTTTTCTTATTTCAATACTTTAAAGAGGTAATTCCATTATATTCTAGCTTCCACTATTTCTGAGTAATAGGCATTCATTCTTATTATTGTTCCCCTATGTGTAATGTGCCTTCCCCATCCTCCACCTTTTAGCTGTTTTTAAGGTTTTTTCTTCATCTTTGGTTTTCAGAAATTTGACTATTATGCACAGTTTCTTTTATGTTTATCATGCTTGGATTTCATTGGCTTTCTTGGGTTTTTGTCAAATTTGGAAATTTTTCAGCATTATATCTTTAAATATTTTTTTCTGCTATAATCTGTCTTCTCCTTCTGTAACTCCAGTTACACTTATGCTCTACCATCCAATATTGGCTCATGAGTTGCTAAGACTTGTTCACTCCCCGCCCCCCCCCTCTGCTTCAGTTCACAGAACTTTTCTTCTGAGGTTTCCAATCTTCAATTAAACACATCCAGTGAATTTTTAAATTATATATTTAAGTTTTCCATTCTAGAATTTCCATTTGAATTCTTGAGATTTCCAGTTCTGTTGAGATACCCTTTTTGTGCATTCATTATGTCCACCTTTCCCTAGAAATTCTTGAAAATATTTACCAAAGACAATTAAAATTATTTGTCTACTAATTCCAAATCTTTGTTGTCTCTGGGTCTATTTCTATTGGTTGTTTTATTCTCCATATATGAGTCACATTTTCCTGCTTCTTCATGTGTCTAGTAATTTTTTATATAGCTGGGCACTGTCAGTGCTCTTCCTTTGAAATGTGTTGAGTTTTGCTCTGGTGGGCAGTTAATACACTGGCAGCTCAACCTGATATTTTTAAAGCTTAGTTTTAAGACTTTGTTAGAACAGATCTAGAATAGCTCTCTATAGCTAGAGCTGCCCTAGTCCTAGTATAGCCTTTCTGGGGTCTCAACTAATGTCCAAGGTGCTCAGCAAGGTCTTATCATTCTGGCAGGTTGAAATTCTGTCTCTCAGCACAATGTGACCTCTAAAATCTCCTCTGGTTCATAGGCCTTCAGTAGTTGTTTTCTGACAAGCCATGCAGAGAATGGCCCTGCATTCCTGTGGAGTCTGATATTCAGTCTAAGAATCAAGGGAACCCATATGATGATTTTTGATGCCACTTCTATGAACAGTTTCCACCTTTCCATCTTCCATCTTTCCAGTACTATGCCTCACAAATTCTAGCTACTTCAGCAGCCAAGAACTCCAATCGCTGTTGCCTCTATCCTGCTAGAACTTTGGTCTCTGTTTGAACTGTATTTCCCTGAGCTGCAGAAAGCCAGGGTGAGCTCACCTCTTGGGTTTCCCTTCTCTTAAGGATCACAGTCCTAAGCTTTGCTGTCTAATAAAAAACAATAACAACAACAGCAGCAAAACAGTTGCTCCATATATTTTTATCCAGTTTTATAGTAATTTATGGAGAAAGAATAAGTCCAATAGGCATTATGCCATTATAACATGAGTTAAATGTTCAGATATATCAAAATTCATTTTTAAATGCCTTTTAAGATTATATAATACAAACCCATTAAGAAAATTGAAAAATATAAAATGCAAAAAAATTAAAATAACCAAGACCACTCCCCACAAATATCTCTGCTAACTTCTGGTATATTTTCTTCTAATTATATTAATTTATTTTTATAATATGCATGTGTATAAAGTATTTTTAATTAGAATGAAATCAGTTTTTTGGTTTGTTTTTCCCTTTTAAAACTACGATGGGTATTTTCCAAAGTTATTATACATTAAGTGACAACAAGATTTTTTATGGTTATGCAATAAAACAATGATAGTAAATGATAGTAAATATTGCCTTTATGTTGGACATTTAGGTTCCATAATTATAAATAAATGTTTTTTTTTTTTTTTTTTTTTTCTCAGATATCCAACTTGCTCCATAATGCAGGTCTTTATTTAAACATTACCTTCTTGGTGACAGGTCCCTGACCAATCTATTTAAAATTGTAATCCTTTCCCTGGCATGCATACTCCCTATTCTCCTCCTCTATTTTTCCAAACAATTTACCACCATCTCACATACCATATATATTATTATTTATTTATTTTGTTTTTAAGTCTCTCTCCACAACAATATAAACTTTATAAAAGCTAATATTTTCATCTGTTTTGTTTAATGTTATAGCCCAAGTTCTAAGAGTACCTGCCTGATAGTAGGTGCCTAACTTTTGAATGAGTGAGTTATATTAAACAAAGTAGCAAAATATTACACCCAGTATCTCATGTCTTGTTACGAGATCTCAGAAAAATTTCCTTAAAAAGTGAAATTTTCTTGCTGGGTTTTGGTTGCAGTCTCTCACAGCTCATTGTCTTCATCCAGGAGAACAGCTATTCGATCAACTTCTAAATTGCTCATAGTACACTGGCAATGCTGGAATATACATTTCAACTTACTTAAAAAAAAAACAGCTGATTTTAAACTAGAGAGATTTGTTCTATTATTTAAAGGAATACATATTGGACTCCTATCTAAATAGGTTGAAAATTTAGAGAATTCACAACATTCCACATCTCACAATGTGAAACTCCATTTAGGAGACTCCCAAACTGTCCTCTAAGTTCTCTCCCCCTCCAGCAGGTTCAGCAGGTTGGAATTTGGTAGCCTTACATATGGAGAATATGCAAGTAAGCAATCAGTCTAGCACAAACTTTTCCTTCTGTAAACTTACCTGCTGACTCGTATCTTTCTCTACAGTACATTATGAAATAATTTTGTATAATTTTTTAAATATCAAAGGCTCATCACCTATTTTCTTAAGCAACCTGATTAAGCTTTGAAACAACCTGATGAAGAACTATAAAAGCTCCTCAGCTTCTAAATATAAGAAAAAGAGATATATAATTTTAATAAATGATAAAAAATTTTTCTTTTATGATGAGGAGAGGAAGACATTGGAGGAGGAAGGAGAACAAGGGTAAGAGAGGAAAGCATAAAAAACAAGAGAGGAAAAGAATAGAACACAAAGCTGATGGAGGAAAACTTCAGGAAGAGCCAAAAGACAGGAAAGAGGGAGGTTCTGAATTATCTACTACAAACATCTGGTGCTATCTTAACATGGGTGTTTTGAAGAAATACTTCCCTTCACAATTGATTGGAAATTATCTCATGTCTTACTTTAAACCAAATCAAAAGGTGATCCCATATTTATAAAATGCAAAGTTTAAAATAAATTGATGTAATTACAGATATCTGGGGGTCACAGGAGGGTCCTCCTCAAATAGCATCTAGAAGGAAAGATGAGGTACTGGGTATTAATTATAAAGGTTAAGAGGAAGTGGACATCTAACAGAAGTACATCAGGTAACAAAAGAGATGGCATCTAGTGAAGGACTGAAAGCAGCTTTGGGATGTTATGGACCTTATGAAAGATTGGCTCAGGGAGACCGCTGAGTGGGAATCCCTGATCATTATGTTCAGGATGCCAAAGACTGGGGCCTAATCTTGAGAGGCAGAACTGGAAGGAAAAAAAAGAAATGATGAAAGGAACTAAGAAAGAAAACCTGGGTTTATGTGGGCTAGAAGCAATGGTGGAACAAGGAAGTAATACAGAGAGAAAACTAAATACTTAAGTATAGTGTTAAGACCAACTATATCAAATTGAAAAAAAAAAAAAAACAGAAAAGTGTGACCCTAATGTAAATTACCCACAAATATTCAAGGCTGTGACCAAGGATTTCCTTATCAACATGAACAAAATGTAAAGCTACAAATAGCTGTGCATATACCCTATGAAACCTTCCAAGGAGGAAGGACATAAAAACAGAACTGCAGCCCCAAAGAAAAGTGGCCCCTAATACTGGGATGGGTGTGTTTTGTTTTTTTCTTTTAAATTGAGATAGATGTAAAAACATAAGTGCTCAGTTAATCTTCAGTTCTTTGTAAAGAAAGAGATCACAATACCTCAAATATAAGCCTTAAACAACACAGCTAAGTTTTATAAGGCCTTCAACATGTCAGAGTTTGCTCATAATTTGCTCTCAACAGAAACATGAGGTTCCAGTGATAAGAAAAAGTATGGCAGCGACACTACAGTGTTTAGACATACCTGGAATACTGTACTACTATTGTAAATTACAGAATAAAGGAACAGAAAAAAAATGGCTTGGCTCAGTTCAAATGTATTCTCCCAATTCCAAACACATTCCCTAAATGTAATCCCCAAAACTTCCTGAACCACAATTCTCATTAGACCTTCACTGTTCCATTATGACAACAGGGTGGAACAGTTGATTTTTTTCTTCCTACCCTATAAACCCAAAGAGAATTTATAACAAACTTTAACCAATCTTAATTAAGAGCACTGAACACATCTTTTCATTATATTATAAGGTAGTATACAGCATATACCAGTAAAATCCACCACACTAGGGGGAAAGGGAGTATATTGTTAAGTTTCAGGAAACTGTTTCATATTTAAACTAAAAGAAATACTTTATATACTGTGATGGTTAGGCTAATGTGTCAACTTGACCAGGTAATTGTGTCCAGGTGTTTGGTTCAGCAAGCACTGGGCTAATCGTAATACAAGAGCATTTATGGACTTTGATCACCAGTGAGTTTACTGTGTGGATAGCTGACGCTTTTATCTAATCAGTTGAATGCCTTAAAAGGGGAAGTGATTTCAACATTCAGAGATAATTTCCGGCTCGTCTTTGGGCAGCCAACTTCTCCCAGAAGCTCATCAAGGACCTTTCATTGGACTTTCACTGGAGCCCCTGGTTTGCAGCCTGCCTGCGGAATCTGGACTTGTGCATCCCCACGGTTGCTGGAGAGACTTACAAAATTGCATATTATTAACAGATATCTCCTGTTGATTCTGTTTCCCGAGAGAACCCTGACTAATACATATACCCTAATTTGAATTCTGATAAAATTATTTATTTGGTACTATAGTCGATAAGTTAACATTCAAAAAGTCATTTGTAAACAGAAACTTACAATAAGCTATATTTTTATGCTGTTGAAAACTGAAGATTTTGACTTAAATACTAAAATTTGCAATGACTTCTGGGGAAGATGGCAGAGTTGGGAGCTTCAGGACTCTCAGCCTTTCCATCAAAACAACTATTAAACAGGCAGAAACTGTCTGAAACAACTATTTTGAAACTCCAGCGGCCAGAAGAACACTGAACAGCATTCAGGGAAGAGTGGGAAGTAAAGGCAGATAAGTTACCTTAAAGAACTGTAAATTGTACTCTCTGCTCCCAGTGGCTACTATAATCCATTGCCCACAGGGTCCAGTCCCTGTCTAGCTGCTGCTGACAGAAAGGGACTTAAAAATTCTCTTCCCTGGGAAGCAGATGTGGCTTAAGCGATTGAGCTCCCACCTTCCACATGGGAGGTCTGTGGTTTGGTTCCTGGTGCCTCCTAAAGAAGACAGCGAGCTGGCGCAATGGGCGGCACAGCAAGCTGACACAACAAGCTGACACAACAAGAGACACAAGAGGAAAAACATAATGAGAGACAAAACAAAGTAGGGAGCAGAAGTTCCCAGTGCCTCCTGAAAAAGACCGAGCAAGACAGCAAGCTGACGCAATGGGCAGGCGCGGCAAGCTGACACAACAAGATGACACAACAAGAGACACAAGAAGCAAAACATAATGGGAGACACAACAAAAGCAGGGAACAGAGGTGGCTTAAGTGATTAGGCACCTCCCTCCTACATCCCGGGTTCAGTTCCCGGTGCCTCCTAAAGAAAACAAAGAAGGCAAACAGATACAGCAAGTGTAAACAGTGAGGGGGTGGGGAGAAATAAATAAATTAAAAAAACTTTTTTTCTCTTCCCTAAGAATGGGGGTTTGCACAGACCATCACTGATCAAGACTTGTAATTAGCATTTTTGGATTGCTGGGTCCCAGCTCCAAGGGCAGCTATTGTTTCAATCCGTCCCAGAAAAAGGCAGCAACAGACATTGTTTCAGTCCTTCCTGGACAAGGGCAGTGTTGGTGGAGATTTAAACACACAGGGCTTCCTCAGGCCTACAGGAGAAATTTGGCTGAAAGGCTGCATTTTCTGGGCAGATAAGGAAAGCTCAGCTTTGGAAAGCAATTGGAGAAGTTTTTGGAGCCTTTCCTGACCCCCTCCAAAGGGCACTTTGAAGTCAGTCTGTGCTCCCTTTGTGGGTCCCTGGCCCTGCTTTTGCTGGGAAACACAGACTTGGGAAAGGCCTCCCCAGGGTGACCCTCTTCTGAGAATTTGCCCTCCAGGCAGAAGCAGTGTGAGACAATAAAAAGAGTGTAAAAAAAATGATAGAGGCAGAAAGTCTGGGGCAAAAGACTGCCAGCTTCAGATACCTGGGAGAGGGAAGTTTGTCCCCAGGAAAAGAGGGGAAAAACAAACTCCCATGAACAAGGGAACTCCAAAACAACTAACAAGCAAAAGCCCAGGACAAGACAGAGGCCCAGTAAGACAGGGAAAACTGTGCACACTACATTCAACCTAGGCAGAACTTCCTGATAGGAGGGCTGACGCTCAAGAATATCACCAACTGGTTACAAACCCAAGGAAACAGACATCCCAGGTAGTAAATTCCAGAGTTAACATTTTAAAATATTAAAATATACAGTGTGCAACAAGAGTACAAGACAAAGAAACAGGAAATGATGGACCACTCAAAGGAAGAGGATAGAAATATAGAAAACACCAATGATGCCAATGAGATTGTGGACATATGGAACAAAGTCTTTCAAAAAAAGATCTTAAATACTTAAGGAGAAGAAGGAACGTACAGAGAAAAAAACTAGAGGATATCAGGAAAACAATAAATGAACAATATGAGAGTCTAAGTAAAGAGATAGAAATTTTAAAAAGGAACCAAAAAGAATTTTTGGAGTTGAAGGCCACAGAAACTGAAATAAAAAAGGCCTAGGAGGTTTTCAAGAGCAGAATGGAGCTGGCAGAAGAAAAAATTAGTGAACCTGAAGACAAGATACTTGAAATGAGTCAGGTTGAGGAGCAGAAAGAAAAAAAATATATTGAAAGTGAAAATAGTCTAAGACAGCTACACAACACCATCAAGCACACCAATACATGCTATGTGAGTCCCAGAAGGAGAAAAAAGAGAGAAAGTGGCAGAAAGAATAGTCAAAAAATTATGACACAGAATTTCACAAACTTAGCAAAAGATGTGAACATGTACACCCAAGAAGCTCAGAGAACACCCAACAGGATAAACAGGAAGAAAAATATACCCCATATATACTGATTACACTATCAAATACAAAACACAAGGACAGAGTTCTGAAAGCTTCAAAAGAAAAGCAATGTGTTACATACAAGGGAATCACAATAAGACCCAGTACTGACTTCTCATCAAACCATGAAGGCAAACAGGTAATGGGTTGAAATACTTAAAGTGCTAAAGGAAAACAACTGCCAGTTAAGAATTTTTTATCTTGCAAGATTATCTTTCAAAAATGAGGAGGTGATTAAGACATTCTCAGATAAACAAAAGCTGAGGAAGTACATCACCATTAGTCCAGCCCTACTAGCAATGCTAAGGGCAATTCTTCAGACTGAAAAGAAAGAACACTAGACAGTTGTTCAAAGCCCCATAAAGAAATAGTAAACCTGTAGTAAAGGTAACCATTTGGGTAATCATAAATCTCAGTATTACTATAGTGTACTGTTTGGTATGTAACTCCACTTATTACTTCCTACAGCTGCTAAACTGCAAATGTTATAAAAGTAATGATAAATCTAGGTTTTCGGACATACAATGTATAAGTGGTAACAAGTACAAAACAATGGTGGGTGGACAGAGGGATATAAGAGAAGTATTAGTGCATGTTTTTGAAGGTAAGTTGGTATCAAACTAAATATAACTGCTGTATATTTAGGATGTTAAATTTTAACCATATGGTAACCATAAGAAAAACAAATGAAAAATATATCCAGATAGAAATGGTCAAATACCAAAAAGCAAATAAATATAAAAGCAGGTTTTAAGGGAAATAAAGGGGGAAAAAGATATGAGACACACAAAGTCTAAATAGCAATATGGCAGAAAAAGTCTTGCATTATCAGTAGTGACTTTAAATATAAATGGACTAAACTCTCCAGTAAAAAGGCAGAAATTGGCAGAATGCATAAAAAAGGATGGCCCAAATACATGTTGTCTGCAAGAGACTCATCTTAAAGTCAAAGATATAAGGAAGTTGATGGTGTAAGGATCAAGAAAATACACCATGCAAATAGTAACCAAAAATAGTGGGGGTGGCTATATTAATATTGGGTAAAATGGACTTTAAGTCAAAAACAGTTAATGAGGAACAAAGATGGTCATTACATACTGATAAAGCAGACAATTCAACAGGAAGATGTAACAACTATAAATATATATGCACCCAACAGCTGAGCCCCCAAATAGAAACAAAATACTGACAGATTTGAGGGAGAAACTGATGGTTCTACATTAAGAGTAGGAGACTTTAATACACCACTATCAATAATGGATAGAATATCTAGCCAGAAGATCAGAAAGTAAAGGACTCGAATGATTCACTAAACCAACTAGATCTAACAGACATATATAGAACACTGCACTCAACAAAAACAGAATACACATTCTTTGTGAGTGCACATGGATCATTTTCCAGGATAAACCATGGGTTGGGTCACAAAACAAGTCTCAATAAATTCAAAAGTATTGAAATCATATGTGGTTGGCATATTCTCCAACCACAGAATGAAGGTAGAAATCAATTACAGAGGGAGAAATGGAAAACTCACAAATAAGTGGAAATTAAACAACATAATCAAACAACCAAAGGGTTAAAGAACAAATCAGAAGCAAAATTGGGAAATATCTTGAGGTGAATGAAAAGACATAGGGAATCTTATGGGATGCAATGAAGGCAGTGCTGAGGGAAAATTTATAGTTCTAAATGCTTACATTAAAGAAGAAGAAAGACTTCAAATCAGAGACCTAACCTTAAAACTGGAAGAACTAGAAAAACTAATACCAAAGCAAGCAGAAGGAAGGAAATAACAAAGATTAGAGCAATGATAAATGAAATATAAAACAAAAACAACAACAAAAAACACAAGAAAATCTCAACAAACCAATTACTAGTAAAGAGATTGAATGAGTCATCAAAAACTTCCCAACAAAGAAAAGCCCAGGATCAGAGGTTTCACAGAGGAATTCTACCAAGTATTCCAAGAAGACTTAACTCCAATTCTGCTCAAAACTTCCAAAAATTGAAAAGGAGGGAGAACTCCCTACCTCATTCTACAGGGCCAATATCACCCTCATGCCAAAGCCAGATAAAAATACCACAAGAAAAGAAAACTACAGACCAATTATCTCTTACGAATATAAATGCAAAAGTCCTCAAAAAACTACTGGCAAACCAAATCCAATAGCGTGCTAAAACAATTATGCATGCATCATGATCAAGTGAGATTTGTCCATGGTAGGCAAGAATGATTCAACCTAAGTAAACCAGTTATAGTAATATACCATATTAACAGAACGAAGGCTAAAACCCACATGGATCATCTCAATCAGTGCAGAAAAGGCATTTGATAAAACACGGCACCCTTTCTTGATAAAAACATTTAGAATACTAGGAATTGAAGATAAGTTCCTCAGCATAATAAAGGACATATATGAAAAGCTCACAGCTAACATCCTACTTAATGGTAAAAGAATGAAAGCTTTCCTTCTAAGGTCAGGAACAAGACAAGGATGCCCACTGTGACTGTTGTTACTCAACATTGTACTGCAAGTTCTTGCCAGAGCAATTAGGCAAGAAAAAAAAGTAAAAGACATCCAAATTGGAAAGGAAGAAAGAAAACTGTCCCTATTTGCGGATGCCATGATTTTATATACAAAAAATCCTGACAAATCCAAGCAAAGCTTCTAGAGCTAATACATGAATTCAGCAAAGTGGCGGGGTACAAGAGCAACACCCAAGAATCACTAGTGTTTCTATACACAAGCAATGAATAATTTGAACAAGAAATCAAGAAAAAAATTCCATTCACAATAGCAACTAAGGGAATCAAATACCTAAGAATAAATCTAACCAAGGATGTAAAAGTCTTGTACACAGAAAACTAAAAGATATTGCTAAAAGAAATTAACGAAGACCTAAATACATGGAAAGTTATTCCATGTACATGAATTGTACATGGATTGTCATTAAAATGTCAATACTACCTGTATTAGTCAGCCAAAGGGTTGCTGATGCAAAATACCAGAAATCTGTTGGCTTTTATAAAGGGTATTTATTTGGGGTAGAAGCTTACAGTTACCAGGCCATAAAGCATGTTACTACCCTCTCCAAAGTCTGTTGCCATGTGTTGGAGCGAGATGGCTGCCAACGTCTGCCAAGAGTTCAGGTTTCCTGGGTTCCTCTCTTCCTGGGGCTTGTTTCTCTTTGGGCTCAGCTGCCCTGCTCTCTCCACAAAGCCAGCTGTAGACTACCAGGCAACCGGCTCTGTCTCTCTCCCTAGAGCTCAATTCTCTCTGAGCTCAGCTGCTCTGCTCCTCTTGGAGCTCAGCTCAAAAATCCAACTCTGTTCTCTGCTGTGCAGTTTTCTCTGAGCGTCCCCGCCCCCTTGCACATCCTACTGATGTGGCCCAATCAAAGCCCTAATTGTAATTTAAACACGCCCAAGTACAGACCCGTTTACAAACACAATCCAATATCTATGTTTGGAATTCATAAACAATGCCAAACTGCCACACTACCCAAAGCAATTTATGGAATCAATGACAACCCCAATCAAATTTTCAACAGCTTTCTTCGCAGAAATAGAAAACCCAAACATCAAATTTATATTCAGGGGCCTGGAATAGCTAAAGTCATCTTGAAAAAGAATAATGAAGTTGTAGGACACATACTTCTGATCATTTATGACAAAGCCACACTAATCAAAACAACATGTTACAGGCACAAGTACAGACAAATAGACCAATGGGATAGAACTGAGACTCAGAAATCAACTCTCATATTTATGGAAAAAATAATTTTTGACAAGGCTGCCAAGTCCACTAAATTGGGAAAGAATATTTTCTTCAAAACTGGATGCCCTTTTGCAAAAGAAGAAGGAGGACCCCTACTACCTCACACCATATATAAAAATCAACTCAAAATGGATCAAAGACCTAAAAAGAAGAGACAGAACTATCAAACTTCTGGAAGAAAACACAGAGAAGCATCTTCAGGACCTTGTATTAGGCAATGGTTTCTTAGACTTTACACCCAAAGTACAAGCATCAAGAGAAAAAAATAGATAAATAGGACCTCATCAAAATCACATATTTTTGTTCCTCAAAAGACTTTATTATGAAAGTAAAAAAACAATTGTGACAGTTTGAAGCTTTTTGTGGATCCCAGAAATGATCATTCCCTTAGAGCTGATTCATTCCTGTTCATATAAACCCATTGTAGATAGGAAGTCTTGATTAATTTACTTCTGTTAAAGATCTTTGGGTAGATTGTGTGACCCAAGGTGGGTCTTAATCCTCTTACTGGAGTCCTTTATAATTAGAGTACTAAAAGCAGCACACACAGAAAGAAGCTTCAGAGACAGAGAAACCCCTAGAGGCTGAGAGAGAGGTCTCAGAGGATGGAGGTTGGACTCTGCGGAGCACAGAGGTATGGAAAGTGGTCCCTGAGAGGCTTAGAGAGAGTGCTGGAGGAGAGGGGAAAGACGAGCTATATGCCTGATCACCCACAGCTGAGCTCAGAGAAAAAGCAAGCCTGGAGGAGAAGGCAGAGACTGGCAGAGCCACCATTATGCCCTGCCATGTGTCTGATCACCCACTACTGAGCTTGGAGAGAAAGCATCTTTAGATGACACCACCATGAGCCTGCACCACAGATGTAATTTGGTAAGACAGATCTCTTGATGATGCCTTGATTAGGACACTTTCATGGCCTCAGAACTGTAAGCGTTTAACCTAAAAACGTCCCATTGTAAAAGCCAATTCATTTTTGTATTTTGCACTGGCAGCTCGTAGCAAACTCAAACCACCACCTACACAACAGGAGAAAATATTTAGAAACCACATATACAATAAAGGATTAATATCCAGTACACATAAAGGAATCCTTGAAATGAACAAAGAAAAGACAAACAACCCAATTAAATAATGGGCAAAAGACCTGGACCAACATCTCTACAAAGAAGATATACAAATGGCCAGAAAGCACATGAAAAGATGTTCAACATCATTGCCCATCAGGGAAATGCAAGTTAAAACCATGAGATACCATTTCACACCCATTAGAATGGAGAGGATGTGGATAATAGGAACACTCACTCATTGCTGGTGACAATGTAAAATGGTACAGCTGCTATGGAAGACAGTTTGGTGGTTCCTCAGAAAGCTAAGAATATGAAAACTAAGATATGAAAGTTAAGTATATGAAAGCTAAGTATCAACTACCATATAAGCCAGCAATCCCACTACTTGATATATACCCTAAAAGAAGTGAAAGCAGGGACTTGAACAGATATTTGCACACTTATGTTCATAGCAGTATTACTCACAATTGCCAGAAGATGGAAGCAATCCAAGTACCCATCAAATGATGAATGGATAAACAAAATGTGGCATGTACATACAATGGAACACTGTTCAGCATTAAAAAGGAATGAAATTCTGACACATGCGACAACATGATGAACCTTGAAGACATCATGTTGTGTGAAATAAGCCAGACACAAAAGTACAAATACTGTATCACCTCACTGATATGAAAAAATTAGGACAAGTAAATTCAAAGAGTCAGAATCTAGAACACAGGTTACTAGGGGGTGGGGTACGGATAGGGAATGGGAAGTTAAGGCTTAAAATGTATTCCTATTTGGAATGATGGAAATGTTTAGGCAATGGATGATGGTGATGGTAGCACAACACAACACTGTGAACACAATTAACAGCACTGAAATATGTATCTGAATATGATTAAAAGGGGCAATTTAGAGTGTATATAGGATAACAGAATTAAAAAAAAAAAAAAAAAAAATACATGGAGGACCGGGTGTAGTACCTGCTTTGCAGGTATAAGGTCCCAGGTTCAATCCCTGGTACCTCCTAAAAAAAAAAAAAAATCCATGTAACTATACTACACAAACAATGAACCCTAAGTTAAACCATGGACTTTAATAAATAGTACAATTATAACAATGTGCTATCATCAGTTGTAGCAAATGTTCCACACAAATGCAAGGTGTTGGTAGTGGTATAGCACATGGGAATCCCGTATTTTTTTCTGTAAACCCGTAACTTCTCTAACAAAAGTTAAAAAAATTTTTAAATACTAAAGTTAGCTATTTTCATCTATAACTTCAACCACACTTAGTAACTTGTACCTTAAAACATTGCAGGAGTGGGTCAACAGTGAGGGGTGGGAAAAGGAATAGCAGGAAAACTGCAACAGCTACCAACTCTAGTCTAAAAGAACTTTGGCAGTTACTGTGTTAGTTCATCCATTCAAGTACGTATTCATTAGGCACTGGGTAAACATCTCTAAGACAAAAATAATACCTGTCTTTACAGTGCTAATATTCCAATAGAGGAAACTATGTAATTGTACAAATAATTATTTTATTGCAATTGTATTGTTTGGCAACAAATAGAACCATATTTTTTTTGGGGGGTGGGGCGGTGATCAGGAACCCAACTTACTTCTAAGGGCTCAGAAAAGTTCCCTTGAAGGTGAAATAACTAAGCTGAGCTCTGAAGGAAAAGTAGAAATTTACTAAAGATTTGGGAGTGGGAAAGAGTGGACCAGGCAAAGGGACAGTAAGTGAAGGAAGGAAGGAACACAAAAGTCCAGTCAAGATTAAAATGGGAGTAAGTCGTGAGGCTAGATTGCTATAATGATAATCTTATGCATCTTCTTTAAAATAGTATCTCTATTGTTAATACATGGTTAGTTTTATTCTAGTTATTTAAAATGACTACATTACATATAAAATGGTTTATTCTATAATTCTCACTTTTTACTAATTTAGTTTGGTCATTTATTCCAAATTGCTGATGGTTCATCAGATCCAATAGACTGGTTATGAAATTTTAAGTCTCTTTGATGACAAATCTTTTAAGTTCATTAACAGCTCCTATAATACTGAACTTAATTTGCAAGTATGCCCCTCTAACCAAAGATTCTATATGGTACATACGTATTTTCTTTGTTATCGGTTCTATTTAAAGAAAATGGTACACAGTTATTGTTTATGATTACAAAAACAGTCTGTAAAATTTTTGGAAAGTAGTTTAAAGTATAAGGAAGAAAATAAAACACCTTAAGAACACCACTTATCAATACTTAAGTGTTATTTACTTCACCTTTTACACACACACACACACATACACACACACACAACCAGTGTAAATCTCAGTAACCGAGCAGTCTAAACAATAACCATCCACATTTTCCAAATCTCTGGATATTATTCCATTTCTCAATATCAGTATTATAAAACTTTAAATATATATATATAACTAGTTTATTTGTAACAAATTTCTTTTTATCAAAAATTTTCCCAATATGTATAGAAATAATAATTTAACTTACTCCAGTATTTATAATTTTACTTTAAATTATTCTAGTATTCCTTAGGATAATAGTTTTTGTATTACTGAAAACATTAACTTAAGGTACCATATATCTTATAATTGAACTACTAATCAGATGACTTACTAACTTGAACAATGTAACTTCATCTAAAGCCGTTACAAGTTTAACAGAAGGGATGAATAAGGAAGGGTCTTTGATACTCGCTTTTGATTGCCTGATTTTATGCTTTTTTCTGACAAAAATACGGATACATTTTTCTACAATTGTGTAGTAACTTCAATTTAGAAAAGTCTGTAACATGATAAGTAAAGTGACTTTAAAATTTTTTTTCATCTTCCTCCTTCCATTTCTTCAGGCATCTAGGTTAATGGTACACTTATTCTGCAAATTCAAGTCTCCAAAATTCATCAAAACAATAATCTTGCATGACCAGCAAACAAATCACAGATGCCAAAACATTGGGATATTCAAAATTAATTTGTATTGGCTAATTTAACCATCATCCCTATTTCAGGGATGCTCTGAGAGCCGTGGCACCTCTGCTTTAAACCCATGCTTTCATCAAAGTGATAATTTAGCCAAAACTAAGGTGAGATTATAAAAGCAGACAGCTTCTCTACTATTCCTGTTTTAGATCTGCACACTATAAGTTTCACTATTTTATTGGAAGTAAATTAAAAGAACATTATACACACTCACTCTCTCAAATGACAGATGTACTTCATTGTATTCCACAGAAAATTTCTTAAAAGTATGTAAAGCTAATTTTTGTAAAGTTAGTTATTATAGATTATAGAGAAACTGCACATGATTATTTTTAAAGGCCTTCTGAAATAAAATCTCCATTCCTTGGACCTTCATTTATTTTATAAATTCAACCTTTGTACAGATTAACATAACTTTAAAAGAGGTTTATGAGCAGATGATTATTTGCTACTATGGATTAACAATGTCCCTGTTCCCTTTCATTATTTTAAGTACCAAGAGTATACTTTCTGATTAAGTGCATTATGAACTTTTCAGTTATTCCATATACTTAAGAAAAGAATAGATATTCTCTAGCTGGAGGATGCAATACTAGTTAGTTTAAAGAGAAATTTATAAAGGCATAACTGATATCTAAACTCCAACCACTTCTCATTACCTTTATTATCTTTTACCCTCTCCAGTCTCATCCAGCACTAACTCTTCACGTAGATTATTACAAAATACAACTCATTGGTCTCTCTGTTTCTGCCCTTGCCCCTTTTTATTCTTGGAAAAGAAAATTACTGATATTTAATAATCAGAAGTCATTCTATGAAAGAGAATAAAACATTAAAATACGTGTTACAGAGTTGACAGACTATATAAGCAGACTTGCATTTCCAAAACACAAGATTTCAATAAAAGTTTATTTCTTTCAGCTATTGCAAAGTCTCTGGCTCATGACTGTCCCGCTTAAAGTATCAGGAAACATAATAGAAAACGGAGCAGTCTTTAGAACTTACTGTTGCTACTTTAAATCAGAATGCTTAGCTAACATATCAATTGACATATAAATAAATCTCATGCTAGAAATCTTTTGTTAACCTTAAAATGGACTTATACATGTTCTTTTTTTTTTTTTTTTTTTAAAGGTTTATTTATTTACTTTATCCATTTTAAACCCCCCCTTCCCCATTTTGCTGTGTTTTTTTGTGTGTGTGTCCATTCGCCGGGCAATTCTCTGTGTCTGTTTCCTGCCACCTCTTCTCATCCTCCTCCTCCAGTCTTCACCAGGATTCGATCCTGGAGACTCCTGATGTAGGAGAGAGGTATTCTGCCACCTGCGCCACCTCGGCTCCTGGCTTCTGGAGCTTTCGGAGCATCTTGTCTTGTCTCTCCCCTGCGTCTCTCTCCTGTTACGTCATCATCTTGCTGCATGGCTCCCGGGGCCGTCGGCTCACCGGCACACAGAGCCTGGCAGCCCATGCGCCTTCTATATATATATATATATTTTTTATTTTACCGGGAGGTCCCGGGGATCGAACCCAGGTCCCTCCATATGGCAGACGGACGCCCAACCATTTGAGCTACATCCGCCCCCCATACATGTTCTTAATAGTTATTTTCAGTTTGCGGCCTACAGTGCTGTAAAATAGGAGTCAGAGTGTACCCTTTTAAAACCTAAGCCAGATCTTGCCTGCTCTGCTCTGATTCTCCAATGGCTCCCATCTCATTCAGAATGAAAGCCAACATCTTAATGAGTACAACATGTGCTAGGCTCTATACAAATCTGCCCCTCATTTCCTCCTTTACCCCAACATCATCCCTCACACCCAGCCACGCTTAACTACTCTCACCATCTGGTTTCCTTGAATGCTGCCTTCTCCTCCGACTGGAAATCCCTTCCTTCAGATACCAGCATGATTCCCTTCCTCACATCCCTCAGATATTTACTTAAATGCCACTTTCTCATAGATTTTCTCAATCTATGGCCAAGTGATTTTTGACAAGGGTGCCAAGTCCATTCAATAGGGAAAAAGTCTCTTCAACAAATGAGGCTGGAAAAAGTGGATATCCACATGCAAAAGAATGAAAGAGGATCTCTACCCTCACACCATAAACAAAAAGTATCCAAAATGGATGAAGGACCTAAATATAAGAACCAAAACTATTTAGGAAAAGAAATAGGGAAAACCCTCATGATCTTGGATTTGGCAAAGATTTTTTAGATATGATACCAAAAGCATGAGCTACAAAAGAAAAAAAATATAAAATGAACTTCATCAAAATTTTAAAATTTTACACATCAAAGGACATTATCAAGAACTTAAAAAGACAACCTGCAGAATGGGAGAATATTTGGAAACTAAACATTCTTGGAACTGGTTTAATGTCCAGACTATATAAAGAACTCTTACAATCAACAACAAAAAGGCAAACAACCCAATTAAAAATTGGGCAAAGGATGTGAAGACATTTCATCAAAGAAGATATACAAATAGTGAATAAGCACATGAAAAGATGCTTGATATCATTAGTCATCAGAGAAATACAAATCAAAACCACAAGATATCACTTCATACCCATTAGGCTGGTTGGCACGGATATGGAGAAATAACCTTTGAACACTGTTGGTGGGAATATAAAATGGTGCAGCCAAGTGGAAAACAGCTTGGCTGTTAAACAGAATTTTCATACAACCTGGCAATCAGCTCCTAGGTATATACCCCAAACAATTGAAAACAGGGGCTCAAACAGATATTTATACACCAACGTTCAAAGCAGCATTAGTCACACTAGCTAAAAGGCAGAAGTACTCAAGCGTTCATCAACAGATGAATGGATAAACAACTCATGAGGTATACATATACATCCTGGAATATTATTTGGCCATAAAAAGAATGGACATTCTGATACATGCTACAACATGGACAAACTTTGAAGAAATCCTGTTGAGCAAAACAAGCCAGGCACAAAAGGACAAATATTTTATGATTCCATTCATATAAAAAAACTAGAATATGCAAATTCAGAGACAGAAATGAAATTACAGGTTACCAAGGGCTGGGGGTAGGAGGTAGGGGTTGTTGTTGCTTAACGGGTACAGAATTTGTTTGGGATGATGGAAAAGTATGGGTAAAGGATGGTGGTGATGGAAGCACAGTATTGTGAATTTATTTAATACCACTGAATTGTACATTTGAAAATGGTTAGAATGTAAAATTCTGTATTGTATATTACTACAATAAATTTTTGTTTGAAAAAAAAAACAAGTATGTTGAGAGCCATACAATAGAAATATGAATATGGATCCAATGTTAGATGATAATAAAGAACTGGTAGTTATGTTATGTACAATGATGGAACTAAGATTATACAGGAGAATGTAAAGTTTTTAGACATGCATAACACAAGTCGCGGTGAAACATCATGATAGCTATAATTTATACTGAAACATGTCAACAAAAAATAGACAAAGCAAATGTGACAACATTTAAACAATTGTTCAACTTGTTTGAAAGATATGTGGCTATTTATTAAATACTTGTGTTTACTCTTCTCATTCCTTCACTTTTTTCACAATAAAAAATCAAAACAGCTTGGAATAATAATATGTCGCTTTCTCAGTGAAATCCATTCTCCTGTTTACTCCATTTAAAACTGAAGCACTCCCCATCCCTGCTCCCACTGCTGGCACACTCCATTTTCTTTCCCTGATTAATTTTTCTCCAAAGTACTTTCCACCATTTGACACATATATTATCTTTAGTTATTTGTCTACCTCTTCCCACCATAAAGTAATAGTAATAATAAGAGTAGCTAAAGGGGGGCCGATGTGGCTCAAATGGTTAGGCGTCCATACTCTCATATGAAGGGACCTGGGTTCGATCCCCAGGACCTCCCAGTAAAAGTAAAAAGAAAAATATAGAAGGTGTGCAGGCTGTCAGGCCCTGTGTGCAGGTGCGCCGCCAGGCCCCGCTGAGCCACACAGCAAGATGATGACATAACAGGAGAGTGACACAAAGGAGAGCCAAGAAGAGACATGCTGAAAACCAGGAACTAAGGTGGCGCAGGCAGTAGGATGCCTCTCCCCCACATTGGAGGTTCCCAGGATCGAATCCTGGTGAAGACAGGAGAAGAAGGATGAGAAGAGAAGGCAGGAAACAGACACAGAGAATTGTCCAGCAAATGGACACAAAAACAGCAAAAATGGCAGGGTGGTGGTGGTGATGCAAAAATGGATAAAAGTAAATAAATAAATAAATCTTAAAAAAAAAAAAAAAGAATTGGTTAAAAAAAAAAAAAATAGCTAATGTTTATATAGTTACTATATGCCAAGGACTGTTATAAGTGCTTTACAACACTTAATCTTTACATAGTTTTACACAGTACTTTACATCATACTATTATAGAGATGAGGAAACAATTATTATAGAGAAGTAACTTGCCCAAAGTGAAATAACTAGTAAGCAGAAAGCCAGGTCCTGAACCTAAGTAATCTAGCTCTAGGATCTATGCTCTATCACCATACCATAAGGTATGGCTTTTGGGGTATTTTTGTTCACAGCTGTACTCCCCAGCATCTAGTAGGCACTCAATAAATAGCAGTTGCATGAATGTAACTTGAACTACAGTGCTTAAATAAAAAAGTTTAATCAAAAGAGTATGAGAATTTGGTGGAGGGGAGCTGTATGAAAACTAGACAAGAAAGACAGAGGAAAAGGGCAGAACACTCCAAGTACAGGACCATCCAATGATGGTGCAGAGGGAGAGAGGAGATAATGACAAGAATATACTGGACTCAGATACTGTCCCAAACCAATGCCTTGAACCCCAGATGATTTTAGTTATTAAATCTATATAAATCAGGGGACAACTAGCCAAACTCAAATTTTGCTGTTAAATCATAACATAAAGCCTAACTATATTGGATTATGTTATATCATACAACAATAACTGAAATGATTCACACACAAAACTGCTCCTTCTCCTGGTCTATTCCCTGCTAGTCAAGCACTTCACACCTTTTCCCAAATTTAATGATACTCTCAACTTTACACAAGAAATCTGAAAATCAAGTATTTCTTGGTACACACAATTCTAGTCCAATATTCCTGCTACATCTAAATATATGATTGTAAGTGTATGTATGTAAGTGTATGATGTACACTTAAAATCACATTTTTGCAGGATATTAGCAACATCTAAAAGCATGGCATATTCATTTTAGAGTACTGATTTATGAATTATGAATCTTTTACATCTTCTGTAGAATAACTTAAAAAATATAGCTAAAATGCTAAATAAATCTGCAAAAGGAAAATGCCTTAGATAATCATTAATGGAACTTAAATAAGGGCCTTAGTTAGAATCAAGAAATCTGAAGTCAAATCCTAGCATTGCTATTAATTATTACCTTTCCAGGGTTATGAACCTGGGGCTCATTTTCCCCAACTGTAAAATGAATGGGCTATAAAATAAAAGGTCTAACACTAAAATTCTATGTCCAAATCACAACAACCTTTGAAATAACCTTTAACACAAAAAGAACAACAGGAAAAGTCTGGTAATATTATAGGTAGTAGAATAACTTACAACGGAGGAAACTAAGAGGAAAAGAAACTGGTAGTTACTGAATTATTATACGTAGAGTCCTTTCATATATGGAATCTCATGTTAAATTTATAATTTTGTAAAGTACCTAGAAGATTTTTTATCAAAATTATTCTAAAATGTCTATACGGCAATAAGAATCATAAATAATCACAGAACCTTATAGATAGGTAGTATATAAAGTGAAAATGTTCTTTCAATTTTACTGAGGTTAAAAACATTTGCTGACTTCTCATACTCATTGATCAATGATACTCTGTGTATGAGTGTTATGTTTGACTGTAATGGTTGACCAGAGCTAAGTGCAATGATGACTATTACTATGTGTTTAATTTCTAGACATCCATTGATCCATCAATTCAGTTACTATATATCACTGAAACTAAAGATTTCAGTTTAGGGTAGGAGAAAGGTATATAATTACAACACAATGTAAATGAAGCTATAGCAGAATTATATTCAAATACCATGGAAGTTAAAATAAAGGAGTTATTAACTCCACTTGGGATACTTAAGACGACTTTTGAATACTAGAACTTTGAGTTAATATCTACTAGTGAATATATCCTCTAATCCAGTGGTTCTCAAATTTTAGCATCTATCAAAATCACCTGGAGTGCCTGTTAAAAAAAAAGATTGCTGGCTATACTCCGAGAGATTCTGTTACAGTAAGTCTGGGGTGTAGCCCCAAAATTTACATTTCTAACAAGTTCCCAAATGATGATAGTATCACAACATGAGAGCCACTACTCTCATCTAATAAACCAAGTAGTATCATAAAATACAATTTTAAAGCTGAAAGGGTATTTTCAAGATAATCTAGTTGAACGTCTCTGAATCTAAGAATCTATCAAAGAAACAAACAAAAATAGCAAGCTCTATCTCAGATAAATAGGAAAGTCCAGCAGCCTGTTTTGTGAATTTGAAACACGTCAGGCCTCAGAGATAGTTTCCCATTGCAGTCATTCCTCCTCAATTCCCAGATGAACTTACCTCTACCTCTGTTACATGCCCACGATCACAGGTTTCTTTTGTCATCTTCAGGCTTTAGCTATGACTCAACAAGTTACTTATGCCTCCCAAAATGTAGGCCAAAACCTCCACCAGGACCAAATGCCAATGAAGCTATCTCTAGTTCAATGTTAAGGGGCCTTCAAAATTCCAAGTTTACCTTTTGGCAACTAATCTAGATACAGAATAGCCGATCAGTCCACAAAACACTAAGACCGAGGGAAGATGGCGTCAAACTAGCAGGCAGGGCTCAATGTTCTCACAAAAACAATGGAGAAAGAGCCAAAAGCTGTCCAAAAGACCTGCTTCGGGGGTCAGCAGATCAGGACAGTGCTACACAACTCCCACGAGGGTGAGGGACAGAGAGACAAAGAACCCAAAACAACAAACAACAACAAACCTGAGTTCCCAAGCCTCAGCAGCTGCCAGGAAGAACTCCCTTCCCCCATGCCCAAGATATTAAAGTGGGGTAGAACATCTGTCTCACTGCAGCCAACTGAGGGGGGGAGCAGACATCTTCCTCCCTGTCAGCTGTTTCAAGGGAAAAGGGATGGGGAGTTAGGGGGCTTTTCTTCAACAAATTCAGCCAGCAGAGCCCGCTTTGAATCTCTGCTCTGGAGATTCAGCACAGGAACACAGGAAAGCAGAGACTGAAAGAAACCTCTGTGGAAAGGTGAGCCAAAGAGTGCCATCTGCTGGCCACTTTGGAAATTGCATGGACAAAAACAGTTTTCTGTTCTCTTTGCACCCTAACCCCTGGGAGAAAATCTGTGCCCCATTGGTGAGTCCCTGGCCCAATGTTGATAACTTAAGCTGGGCAATTTTAAAGACTGAGAATAAACTGAACCAAATATCAAAAAAGAGCTGTGGGGGAAAAAAAAAGAAACAAGAGGCAAGAGAGAGAAATTGGCCATCAGAATAAATTTTCCAACATATTCAGATACCTAAACATCAGCAAAAAATTATAAGCCATAATAGGAAACAGGAAGACATACCCAGCCAAAGGAACAAACCAAATATCCTGAAGAGATACAGGATTTAAGACAATTAATCAGTGATAATCATACAGCTCTCCTAAATCAATTCAAAGAATCAAAAGAAAATATTTCTAAAGAAATAAAGGACATTAAGAAGACACTGGGTGAGCATAAGAGCAATTTGAAAGCCTGCAAAGAAAATTAAGAGACCTTTTGGGAATGAACGCCACAATGGTTGAGATTAAGAATACATTAGAGGAAGCGGCTGTGGCTCAATCAGTAGGGCTCCCGTTTACCATATGGGAGGCCCCGGGTTCGGTTCTCGGGGCCTCCTGGTGAAGGCAAGCCCACCCGCGCAGCGTGGTTAGCTGACCCAGCGAGCACAAGCAGCAAGGGGGGCATAAATGAATAAATAAATAAAATCTTAAAAAAAAAAAAAAAAAAAAAAGAATACATTAGAGACACATAAGAGCAGATTTTAATTGCTCAAAGACAGAATTATTGATTTCAAAGACAGAACATCTGAACTGGAAAAGTCAGGAGAAAAGAAAGAGAAGAGAATGGAAAAAATGGAACATTCTCAGGGAACTGAATGACAGCAATTTACAATATACTACAATGGGAGGAAAGGCCAAGGACAGAGAGTAGCTATATTGCTGCAATTATAACCCAGAATGAGATGGTTAAACACAAACCATGGTCTTGGCAGAGGAAATAAGATAGGGTGAAATGTGAGTAACAGCCAATCTGACAACTTGGTAACCAACTGGGTATATGGAGGACAGAGAAAAATTTAGGATGAAACCAGTACTGCTAGCCTGAAAGAAGGAAGGAACAGTGTATTTACTCCCCAAAATTATAGCATAACTGGAAATGGAAGCAATTTGAGGGTACAGGTCACCAGGGGATAAAAGAAAGGCTGTGAAATTGCCAAGTTTAAGGTGACAAAGGGTGTTGCCTCTAAGTCTGATGAACGAAGAAATAGATGGTTAGAGTGGTCTGGTCAACCAATCTATTTCTTGACTTTAGCAAAGTAAAAAGAGGAAGAGAAAAAAAAGAATAGCTGAGTATGGGGATACTCACAATGAAAGTGCATCTAAATGAAGGAAGCAAGAAAAACGTTAATCAGTAAGCTCCATGAGAATGGGGCTCTTGTATCCTTGACCATGGACTCTCCAATAGCTGGCAGAGTAGTCAACACAATGAAGGCTCTCAAAAAGGAATAAATGATAATTACCAAAGTGTAAAGGAATGATAGAATGAAGAAAATTTAGAGACGTAATGAAAGATAAAGACTGAAAAAGGACCACTGAGTTGGCAAGAAAGGCAGGAAGTCAACAAGCAAGAGCTCAAAAGAGTAGCTTTGGGGAGCATGGAAGAAGCCCATGGCACCCTTCCTGGCCCCTTTCTAATCCCCTCTCCCCTCCCTTTGTGGGGCGCTAGCCTTCTTCCAGCTAGGGTATAGGAATAGTATACATGGATACTATTTAAGTGAAGTTAGATCAAATCAAATCAGATTGTTACGGATTTAGGATATTAAATTTTAACTCCATGGTAACTATTATGTAAAAAGTATATCCAGAAAGAAATGAGAAGGGACTCAAAATGGTATAATACAATAAAATCAAAGAAATGGACAAACTGAAGATCAAAAAAAGTTTAAGACTTAAAAAGACAAAGTAGTAAAATGATAGAAGACAGTCCTGCAGTGTAAGTAGTGGCTTTAAATGTAAATAGATTAAACTCTCTGGTCAAAAGGCAGAAACTGGCAGAATGGATAAAAAAGCATGACTCAACTATATGCAGTTTAAAAGAGACTCACCTTAAATTCAAAGATGTAAGTAGGCTGAAAGTGAAAGGACGGGAAAAAAATATACCATGCAAATAGTAACCAAAAGAGAGCTGAGGAAGCTATAGTAATATGAAATAAAATAGACTTTTAAGTCAAACACTGTTACATGGGGCAACGAAAGTCATTATATACTGATAAAGGGATCAATTCAACAAGACAACATAATAATTATAATACATATACACCTAACAGCAAAGCTTCAAATTTATGAAGCAAATACTGATTAATTAGTAGTAGATTTTAACACACCACTTTCAATAATGGATAGAACATCTAGACAAAAAAAGATTGATAAGGAATAGAAGACTCGAATGACACTCTAAACCAACTAGATCTAACAGAAATATATAGAACACTTCACCCCAAAAAATAGAATACATACTATTCTTGAGTGCACATGGATCATTCTCCAGGATAGACCATATATAGGTCCCAAAAGAAATCTCAGTAAATTAAAAAATAATGAAATCATCCCATGTATCTTGAATGACCACAAGGGAATGAAGCCAGAAAGTAAGAGGGAGAAATGGAAAATTCACAAATATGTGGAAATAAAACAATGTGCTCTTAGCCACTGGGTCAAAGAAGAAATCACAGGAGAAATTAGGACATTTTTAGGCAAAAACAAAATAAACAAACAAACAAAAAAACCCTTTGATGTAGCAAAGTCAATTCTGAGAAGGAAATATGTAACTCTTAATGCCTACATTAAAAAAGAAGAAAAATCTCAAATCAAAGATCTAAATTCAAAACTGGAAGAACTGGAAAAAAATAAAGAGGAAACTAAATTCAAGTGAGCAGAAGAAAGGAAATAAAAATTCAAGATGAGATGAATGAACTAGGAAAACAAAAAACAAAAAAAAGCAAAAGAATCAGAAAAACCAAAAGTTGATTCCACTTAGAAAGACCAATGAAACTGACAAAACTTTAGCTAGACTGATAAAGGCAAAGAGAGGACACAAATAACTAAAATCAGAAGTAGAAAGGGGGACATTACTAACAAGCCACTGAAATAAAAAGGACTATAGTGGATACTAAGAACAACTGTATGCCAACAAATTAGATAACATAGATGAAATGGACACGTTGCTAGAAGCACACAAACTACATACATTGACTAAAGAAATAGAAGATCTCAACAGACAAATAACTAGTATAGAGATGGAATCAGTAATGAAAAACTTCCCAACAAAGAAAAGGCCAGGACCAGATTGCCTCAGGAAAATTTTGCCAAACATTCCACAGAGAATTAACACCAATCCTTTTCAAACTCTTTCAAAAAACTGAAGAGGGGGGAACATTCCCTAACTCATTCTATGAGGCCAACATCACCCTCATACCAAAGCTAGATGAAGATACCATAAGGAAAGAAAATTACAGACCAATATCCCTTATGAACATAGGTGAAAAAATTCTCAAAATACTAGCAAACCAATTCCATCAATATATTAAAATTATTATACACCATGATCAAATGGGATTTAAACCCAAGTATGCAAGGGTGGTTCAACATAAGAAAATCAATTAATGTAATACACCACATTAACAGAATGAAATGGGGAAAAAAGACACAATCATCTCAAATGTTACAGAAAAGGCATTTGACAAAAATCCAGCACCACATCTTGATAAAAACACTTAGGAAACTAGAAACAGAAGGAAATTTTCTCAACACAGTAAAGGGCACCTAAGAAAAATGCAAAGTTAACATTATACGCAATGGTGAAAGATTGAAAATTTTCCCTCAAAAAGCAGGAAGAAGACAAGGATGCTCAGTCACCACTGTTATTCAACATTGTACTAGGATTTCTTGCTAAAGCAATTAAGCAAGAGAAATAAATAAAAGGCATCCAAAGTGGAAAGGAAAACATGAAACTTTCCATATTTGCAGATGACAATATACTATATACAGAAAATCTTGGAAAATTCACAACAAAGTTACTAGAATTAAACAAATTCAGTAAAATGGCATGGTACAAGATCAACACACAAAAGTCAGTAGTGTTTCTATACACTTGTTTGGTGGTTTGAAATTGTATGTATCCCAGAAAAACATTTTCTTAAATGTAATTAATTCCTGTGGGTGTGAACGCATTGAAAGTAGAACCTCTTGATGAAATTACTTCAGTTAATGTGTGTCCCACATCAATCAGGATGGGTCTTAATCCTGTTACAGGAGTTCTTTATAAGAGAATGAAATTCAGACAGAAAGAGAGAAAGCACAGGAAGCAAGAAACTGAAACAGAACCCATAAAAGAAGAGAGAGGCCAGGAGATGCTGCCATGTATCTTGCCATGTGACAGACTTCGGGGAGAAAGTATCACCTTTATGATACCTTGATTTGGACATTTTCCCAGCCTCAAAACGCTGAGTGAAAAAAAGAAGTGAAAAAAAGAAAAGGAGAAAAGAAAAAACACTGAGTGAATAAATTCCCATTGCTTAACCCAACACCTTTTGTGGTATATTTCCTTAAGCAGCCTAGGAAACTAAGGAAATATATACTCCCAGGAAAGTGGGATTGCAAATACCAAAAATGTGGAAACCACTTTGGAATTGGAAATTGAGTAGCAGCTAGAAGGATGGTGAGATACTTTACAGAAAAAGCCTAGATTGCTTTGAAGAACTGTTGGTAGAAATAAAGGTACTTCCAATTAGGGCTTGGAAGGAAATGATGAATGTGTTATTGGAAACTGAAGGAAAGATGATTCTTATATTAAAATGGTAGAGAACTTGGCGAAATTGAGTTCTGATGTTGAATAGAAGGCAGAATTTCAAAGTGATGAATTTATATATTTAGCTGAGGAGATTTCCAAGTTAAATGTGGAAAGTGCAGCCTGGTTTCTTCTTGCTGCTTATAGTAAAATGTGAGAGGAAAGGGGTAAGCTGAGATCTGAAATCTTAGGTACAAAGAAACCAGAAATTGATGGTTTGGAAAATTCTGAGCTTCTGGAAGGCCAGTCCCCAAAGAATAATGCTCCATGTAAGGATTTAACTAAATATGGAATGAGTGAAATGCAGTTACACAGGAAGGATCTGTGGAATTTTCTCGTCTGATGGTTTGGACTCCTGTGAACTACATGCAAAACTGACAAGTTTCTTGAAATTTGTGCGAACAGAACCACTGCCAGCCTGAACTAAAAGGGAGAGAGAAGGGACAAATTGAAGTAACAATCACTGCAAGAGCAGAACCATGGAAGCTGAGGTCTGGATCAAAGACATCTTCTTGGGCCAAGAGAGCGGGTCCATCCATGTGTGTGGAAAGGGTGAGTCTGCCCCAGCACCTGAGAAGGAGGGCCTTCTGCCCATTTTGTTTAGGAAGAATGCTGCCACCCCAATACTCAAAGAAGCTGGAGCCTGTGCCCAGGGATTGTGGAGAGTCTGGCCACCACTCCAGTTCCTTGAGAGGGTAGAACCTGTGGCCCAATGTTCAGGGAGAGCATGACCACTGCACAAGCACTTAGAAGGGGTGGGACTGCCTCTTCATCAGGTCCAGAAGACAAAACATCATTCCGAAGATGACTCTCAGACCGTGAAATCTAATGTAGTATGACCTACAGGGTTTCGGAACTGTTTGAGATCTATGACCACTATTTTCCTTCCAATTTCTCCCAATGGGTAGGGGAATGTTTATACTATGCCTGCCCCTCCATTGGACATCAGAAGAAAATAACTTCTTCTCTGGGTTTCACAGGAGACTGAAGGAGGGGAATTGTGCCCCAGGCCAGACCAGACCCATAAGTGATTTTGATGAGACTTTGTACTAAATATTGCTTCTGAGATGACTTAAGGCTTTGGGGATATTGTGATGGAATGAATGCAATTTGCATATAAAAAGAACAGGTCCTTCGGGGGACTAGAAGGTGGAGTGTGGTGGTTTGAAGCTGTACGTACTGTAGAAAAAACATGTTCTTAAATCTAATCCATTGCTGTGGGTGTGAACCCATTGCAAATAGAGCCTTTTGATGAGGTTTCTTCAGTTAGGGTGTGTCCCACCTCAATCAGGATGGGTCTTAATACTATAACTAGAGTCCTTTATAAGAGAATAAAATTCAGACAGAAAGAAAGCCACAAGAAGCAAAAAACTGAAACAGAACCCAGAAGAGAAGGGAGAGACCAGGAGATGCTACCATGTACCTTGTCATGTGACAGAGAAACCAAGGATCACCGACCCAGAATGCCAAGTCTTCAAGAAGAAAGCATTGCCTTGGTGATGCCTTGATTTGGACATTTTCCCTGTTTCAAAACCTTGAGTGAACAAATTGTCATTGTTTAACCTGACCCATTTCGTGGTATTTGCTTAAGCAGCCTAGGAAGTTAAAACAACAAGTAGAGAACAATCTTTAGAGAGCAAGAAAAAATTCCATTTACAATAGCAACTAAAAGAATAAATCTAACCAAGCATGTAAAGGGCTTGTAGTCAGAAAACTACAAAACACTGCTAAATGAAATCAAAGAATACCTAAATAAACAGAAGGGGACCTTCCATGTTCATGGATTGGAAGACTGAATATTGTTAAGATGTCAATTCTACCAAAAGCAATCCCAATCAAAATTCTAGCAGCCTTCTTTGCAGAAATGGAAAAGCCAATCATATAAATTAAATTTATATGGAAGGGAAAAGGGTCGAAAATTACCAAAGCTATTATAAAAAAGAAGACTGAAGCTAGAGGAGTCATACCTCCCTGTCTTAAAACTTATTATTAATCCACCATAAACAAAACGGTATAGTACTGGCACAAGGACAGTCATATACAACAATGAAATAGAACTGAGAGTTCAGGAGTCAACCCTCGCAGATATGGCCCACTGATTTTTGATAAGGGTGCCAAGTCTATTCAAGTGGCTGGGAAAACTGGATATCCATATGCAAAAGAATGAAGGTGGACCTCTATCTTATACCATATACAAAAATCAACTCAAAATGGATCAAAGACTTACATATAAGAACCAGAACTATAATATTTCTAGAACTAAACAAAGGGAAGCATCTTCTGGACCTTGTGTTGGGCAATGGTTTCTTACACCTAAAGCATAAGGAACAAAAGAAAAAATAGATGATAAATATGACCTAATCACAGTAAAAAAGTTTTGCACATCAAAAGAGTTTATCATCAAAGTACAAAGACAACCTATACAATGGCAGAAAATATTTAGAAACCGTATCAGTAAGATTTTTATACGCAGATTATATGAAGAAATCCTTCAACTCAACAACAAAAAGACAAACAGCCCAATTTTTAAAATAGGCAATAGATTTGAACAGACATTTCTCCAAAGAAGATATACAAATGACCAAAAAGCACATGAAAAGATGCTCAACATCATTAATCAACAGGGATTACAAACCACAATGAGATACCATTTCACAACCATTAGAATGGCTACTATATTTTTTTAATGGAAATTTACAAGTGTTGGAGAGGATGTAAAGAAAATACGAACACTCATTCATTGCTGATTGGAACATAAAATGGTGCAGCCCCTGTGGATGACTGTTTGATAGTTCCTCAGAAAGTTAGTTATAGAATTATCACATGACCTGGCTTGGTACATACCCAAAAGAATTGGAAGCAGGGACTCAGACAGATAATTGCACACCAATGTTCAGAGTGGCAACATTCACAATTGCCAAAAGATGAAAGCAACCTAAGTGTACATCAACTGAAGAATGGATAAGCAAAATGTGCTATATACATACAATGGGTTATTATTCAGTCCTAAAAAGGAATGAAGTTCTGATACATGTGACAACATGGATGAATCATAAAGACATCATATCGTATAAAATGTGCCAACACAAAAGATTTCACTGATATGAAATAATGAGAATAAGCAAACTCAGAGAGTCAGAATCTAGAATACAGATTACTAAGGGAATGGGGTGATTGTAGGGAAAAGAGAGTTAAGGCTTAAAATGCACAAAGTTTCTACTTGGGACAATGGCAAAGTTTTGGTAATGGATGATGGTTTTATTCCATCAAAAATTTGAGTGGAAAAAAAAAATGAGGGAATGGATAAGAGGGAAAGGAAACTAGGGGTAAGATTAGCACTAGTAGTGATTATTATATATATATATATATATATATTATATATATTTTAAAATATTTTCTAACTTTTGGTTTATTATTTTTTATTATTATTATTGAGGCAAAAGGTTTTAGCACATTTGTTAATCACTCATATTATTATTCTTTTATAAAATAAGTATTTACATTCATTCTACGTTCATTTATCTGATAACCTTATTTTTCACATGGCTAGGATTCTCTTTAGATCATTGAGATAAACCTCTGTTTCACTTACTGCAAAAATAATTTCTCTAAGCTTGTTTGTTTGTTGTTGTTTTAAGGATGTTAAAAGCATGTCTAAAGTCACAGGAAAAGAAACCAGTGGAAAAGAACCATTTGATTATGCTGAGAGAAATGGGATAAGTATTAGAACAAATTCCCTAAGCCATTGTTCACTGAGAGACAATTCAAGATACATAATCCTCTTCCAAAGCTGCTACTGGAGTAGCTCATGGTCTTCTGCCCCAGTACCCATGCACCCACATGGTTTTCTTCTCTACTATTATTTTATGTTCTGTATTCTACCTTTGCAAATTAAAATTTAGAGAAGCCATTCCATCCCTCATTCAAGTTTTGTCCCAAACTACTTTCCTCTGATTATTCTCTTTACTGGCAAGGCTCAGTCATCGACAACTCTGAGTCTAATTACGACTAGTGGGAGTAAAGATCTCCAGCAAGCATATTGTTAAGTGTGTTTGGGGTCTATAGCCCATCCCTTGATTATAATAAGTCATGCTAAGTTAAAGCCACCATCCTGAACTTTGCCACAAAAATATTATGTCCTCACTGAATCACTCCTTCATTTAGTTCTGTATTTATTTATACCATTGATTACACCACTACTGCATTTAACAAAACCTTACTTTTGTTAAATTCAATTTATGATGTATGTATCTACAACACAAGAGGATGGATATTGTAAAGGTAGGAATAATATCTCATTACTTTTTACCCTCCTGTGCCTTGGAGACATTAAATATATGTGTATGAATTCAATTTTCTCTGTTTGATTCTATATATTCAAGATTAATCTTTGACCTTCTCACTTCTTTGAAACTGATGTATGTGATATTTGTCTACATGTTGCTTGATAATAGCTCCTGCTTTAGAAAAAGGGACCATGCACTTAATAATCTAAATAAATTTTAGATCATAGCTAGCTTATATACATATGCAATTCACAGATCTAATGACTGCAATCAAACTAGGGAAGTGATTCACTTACATTTACTGAAGCGTCTTGTTCAAATTTACTTCCCAGGCTTCCAGAAGCAACAACTTTACTCCAAAAAAGATGCTACAGAAGTGGCATTCTTACCCATCTAAATTTTTAAAATATTATATATACTACAAAAACAGTGGCAAATTATTGGCTTCTCCATATCCAAATAATATATTTTATTACTGTATTGTAAATAACTGATTATGCAGTGGTTGCTTTGTTTTAGATATATTCAATCTCTGAATTCTTATGAATTTTACATATTAGAAAATGAGATGTTTCATTGTAATCCAGTAAGAGGTCACTCAAATGGCTAGTCTAAATTACCAAAAACAAACAAACAAACAAACAAAATAACTTGTACACTTCAGATCATTTTTATCTGGGGAGAAAATTTCATGGATGTAGTAGTTCATGAGTTAAATCTTAACATTAGAAACTTATTTCTGCAGAAAAAGGAGAAAGGTACTTAAAGTAAAGGGACCAGCATAGACATAAACAGAGAAACAAGATAATGAAAGCAAAGAAAAAGCATTAGGGATAGTCCAAACTGAAGCAGTCATTTAATACAGAAATCTTCTGTTCTCATCCTGTAGCTACTTGGCAGCACACGATCAACAAAATAGGAAAACCACACACACAAAAATAAAAAGACAAGCAGAGAAAAACACAAGCCCAAATGCTCTCTATACTTGGTCTGTATCTTAAAATTAGGCTGCATCAATGGCAACACAAAAATGCTCTAGCAACTCTTACCCTCTAAGATAACCAATAGTTCATATATAATATAGCTTTAAATACTAAAAATAACTGATTTCAGAGAGAAAAGGGAAGGCAATTATAGAACACCCCACCATCATTTCTATTCCATGGCCTTGGCAAGCAAGACTAATCAATCAGACTCAACATGCAAGTTCAAATCAATTTGCTAATCCTTTGTTGGAATGATTAGAAAGGTATCCTTCACTCTCTGAACCCTTGCAATCCAAACTCAGATAATAATTTTTTTTCAGGTGAGGCTGTTTGGAGGAAATAGTATTTCACACAATATAAACGCTTGCCTTACAAAATTCCAGGACATGACAGGTTGGAATGACAAGATAACCATCACTCTCAGAACTCTTGCTTTCTGAACTCAAGAACCAAATAGAGATTCAAACAGCAAGGAATACCTGCATGCTTTCAGTTTGTTCTTAAATATAACAACTATAAAACCTCACCTCCTCAATCAACTTTTTGTAATATATATAGGAACTACTGTAACAGGTGCCTAACAGATGCATTGCACATAACTAACCAAAACTTGTGCTTTATACTTCCTCTTATAAATAGGAGGCATATAGTCCATGAAATACAAAAGAGTAAGTGCCAAAAAAAAAAAAAAAATCTTTTTTACAGTCTCAAGAAATAAAAATTAGGGAAGCAGATGTTGCTCAAGAGACTCGGCTCCTGTCTACCATATAGGAGG